>BQNB010013968.1:0-76100 GCA_026074375.1 Tanacetum coccineum | reverse complement strand
TTTGATATCCTTTCCTGCACGTTGAGACACAAAAGCACACATATTTCTATCTTTTGGCATATTTTTTTGGCTTTTATTGGCGAAATCCTGAGTATTTTATGTATACAATTTAACACTTATCAGGGACTAGAAAAATAAATTTCTCTCCTATGCTGGTAGAATGCAACTTATTGCTTCTGTCCTTTCAGCAATGCAGACTTACTGGGCATCCATTTTTTTTATCCCTAAAACCATTATTAGTGAAATTAACAGCATCTTGAAGGGATTATTATGGGGTCAAAGTGAAAAATCTTATGGGAAAGCAAGAGTTGCTTAGAAGAATGTTTGTAACCATTTGAAAAGTGGAATGAGGTCCTGATGATCAAGCATCTTTGGAATGTTGCAAGCAAGAAAGATTCCTTATAGGTAAAATGGGTAAGTATATACAAGCTTAAAGGTATAAGTTTATGGGAAATTGACATTGATAACAATGCTAGTTGGGGATGGAAAATATTAATGGAATTAAGGAACCAAGTAAGGCCTTATATAAGGCACTGTTTGGGTAATGATGAAAATACAAGCATTTGGCATGATTATTGGAGTGAAGCTAGCCCAATTGATAAATTAGTATCAAGAAGACAAATTATAGGGGTTTGAAAATAATGCTATTGTGGCAAGTATGGCTCAAATGGGTCAAAACAGTCTTCCTGATGACTGGGTGAGGCACAATAGTATTCTTTGTCAGGCTAATATTCCCATCTTGAACAAGGAGAAGAATGATGTAGTGAGATGGCAGAGCCAAGATAAAAACATGGTCAATTTTAGTATCAATAGAGCTTGGAAAGATCTTAGTGAGAATTATGGAAAAGTTGACTGGTGTAATGTGGTTTGGTTTTCTAATATGATTCCAAGGCATGCTTTCATTGTCTAGTTGTTAATGCTTGGTAGACTCCCAACACAGGATAGAATATCTAACTGGCATCCTAACAAAAGCATGAAGTTTACTCTATGCAGTGATGAAATGGACAGTCATGAGCACTTGTTCTTTAAATGCCAGTATGCAGATAAGATTTGGAGGGAAGCAATAATTAAATGTCAAATGAAGGGAAGGAGTAATGAATGGAAGAGTATAATAGATGAATTGATTAGGCTGCCAAGTAAAAGGAACATTTGGATCATTATAAAAAAAATTACTTTTGTAGCTTGTGTCTACATGATTTGGTAAGAAAGGAATTCAAGAAATTTCCAAAATATGAGGAAGGATTGGAAGGAAGTTTGGGACAGTATTGAGGAAGTTATGAAAATGAAGCTTTCAAGACTGAAATTCAAGAGAACCGAGGAAGTGCCTTCTGCTTATAATATTTGGGGCACTGTCCTGTCATAAGAGGAGTGTTTGGAATTAGCAAATAAACTGTTGAAATAGGTATCTTGTTAGAGATGGATTGAATAAGAAGAATGTTTTGACTTCTCAATAATCATTAAACACTACTAAGATGAAAAGTTAAGCTTTCTACATCGGTGGCCATGTAACTTGGTAGTTTTCTTCTAATGCTTTTCTAATGGAATTTACAAACTAATTTGGCCTTGGGAGGGAATTTGTTTATAAATTGTGTCAGATTGGCTAAGTGAGGTTACTATCATAAGGTTGGTAACCTGATGTGTAGGGTATGAAAGCTTAGAGTGTAGTAAGAAGTCTGGAATAGAGAGTCATGGAAGATGGGGCTTCTTGGTCCATGCTTTACTACACTTATTGGAGGATAGGTTGGTTTTTGAGTAAAGGTAAGTGTTTTTATGCTAGTGATGCCTATTCCTCTATACCTTCTTGATATGGGTAGTGAGGTTGGGCTACTATCTGGTTTGAAGGGTATATGAGTAGGAAATGTAGCTAGTATGAAAGAGCCCTTTACTTGGAGTCTTGGTGCTATAGTCTTCTTGATGAAGCCTAGTAATTAAGGCCTTTGGTCACTGTGAGTGCTGGTTGAGTGGCCAATGGTTCTGGCTATCTAAGAAATGTAGTAAAGAGACTATGGTGTGGTGAAAATAGGTGAAATGTGCTGTCTCATAATGGTGATATTTGATATTGAAGGGATGTATCAGATATCTACCTGGTTGCTTTATCCGATATATGTTACTTTAGGATTTTGTTCAGCATTAGCTAGTTCTAAAGTTCTGTTTGTATTAGAAGTTATGGGTAAGTCCATAATTTCTATCATTATTGATGTATTATTTTTGTATTAATATAAGTTCACCTTTTCACCCAAAAAAATCATCAATGGCGATTCCTTCATCTTCTCATTCAGACCAGAACAATAACCAGAATAACAATCAAAATCACAACCAGAACAATAACCAAAACCAGAATCAAAACCAAAATATCAACATGATCAATGATCCTTTATATATTGCAAGTTCTGATCATCCAAGAATGGTTTTAAGTAATACTTCTTTCAATGGAAGCAATTTTCATGGATGGAGTAGGAATGTGAAGATGGCATTGGGTGCAAAGTTAAAATTAGGGTTCATTGATGGTTATTGTCTTAAACCTGGTGCTGAAGATGTTGAGTTACATAGGTGGATAAGATGTGATTACATGGTTACTTGCTAGATCTTAAATTCAATGGTGACCGAGTTATTTAATGCTTTCTTGTATGCACAATCTGCTTGTAAGTTGTGGAAGGAGATAGCAAAGAGGTATGGACAGAGTAATGGGCCATTAGTTTACCAATTGGAAAGTGAGTTAACCAATATTAGTCAAGGTAACCTTACCATTGCTTTTTATTTCAACAAACTCAAGAAATGTTGGAATGAATTGCAAAATATTAATGGTTTACCAACTTGTGTGATGAGGTGTAATTTTATACACTTTTTCGGGGTCATTTAACCCCTATAATCATGCAAAAATGTTTAAAATATATGTGCTTAATCATTTCTTTTTTCATTTTTAGCACTTAGAAGAAATTTGGAGGAAATACACGTGACTTGGGATCTATTTTGAAAGAAACAGGACAAGAGTATGACTTTACACCAAAAGAAGGCTTGAAGAATAAATCACAGATGGTGGAGACGGCGTCAGGAAAGCTTATGACACTGTCTGGATCTACTAGCGACCGCGTCAGGAAAGTTGTGACGACGTCTGAACATAGTCATCATAAAGAAACCCTAGAAGATTCGACAGCACGATGGCATCAGGATTTCTTACGACTCCGTCACAATTGTTTTCTTATATATACAAACTCGAATTTAGGTTTTCATATAGCATATTAGGAGTGAAGTTCGGTAGAGAACGATTTGTAGCTGACTTTGGGAGTATTTTAGGGTTTCCCAACCCTTTTATACCTTCCCCAATCGCTTGTTTTAATATATTGAAGTTCTTTTATCCTTTAATCTTTGAATATGTCTTATTGTTTGATTGGTTATTGTTCTTTGCTTATCTTTAACATGCTATGCTAGATCTCATTAGTGTTTGCTAACGATTGCATGTGAATTGGTATGTAGATCCTAATGATATTGCTTCTTGAGTGATGTATGTGAATGGTTAGACTCTAGAACCCTAGTTACTTAAGTGTATCGAAGACCTAGAGCGGCATGATTGTGTAGAAAGGATTCCATTTGTAATAGTCTTCATACTACCTTACCCATATATGGATGATACCCTTTAAGTATTTTAATGCGCGTCTATCTCCCTTGGGTCCTTGTAATAGTCTTCATACTACCTTACTTGTGCGTTGCCTTAGCAAGATATCACGTTTCATGTAATTTGTCATGCTTCTCGGAAATACTTACACATACATCTCAAGTGTGATAAGGCAATAGAGTTAGGAGAAGCATACTAAGGATCATGCATGATTAAGTAAACACTTCTCTTTTATCATACGAATTCTCCACATTAGATTTAGTTTAATTATTAGATAATTAGTTTAATACAAACCTCCTTCTAACCTGAGATTTTATCTGCTTTCATTAAAAAATAAAAGTATAAAAAAATATTCTTCTTTCAATACCGTAGACCTTAGTTACATCTAGTTTAGACCTTCACACGTTATTCCCCTAGAGAACGCTACAAACCTCGAGTCTTGCCTATACTAGACTACAACGGTTGGGTACACTGCCTAGGGAGTTGTAAAACTTAGTTGAGTTTCACAACTGCATCAAAGTTTTTGGCGCCACTGCGTGCGGAATAGTATAGTTTTTGAATTTTATTTAGCCTAGGTCTAATCGCTTGAATCCTTTCAAATGAGATTTTTATTTTTGTTATTAGCTTTCTTGTAGTCTATCTTTGCTTTGTGCTTTTGTTCGTAATTTTGTTTTCAAATCAAACTCTCATAGTGAATAACACAAATCCACCACCACCACCCGAGGGTTCCACCTCAATTTTGGTTGAAAAAGTTCTTAAGCTCAACTCAATTCTTGAATCATTGAATTTAATTCCCTCATCACGTTGCTCTAGAGTTGTTTGTAAGAAAGAAAAAGATAGTGATGTGATGCTTATTGAAATAATTAAGAATAATGTTTGTCCTAATAATGAAAAGATGGAAGGAGATGATGATGTCTTGGATGAAGAAGAATTTAGGGGAGATCACTTCAACAAATTCCCAACTAGGAGGGAATTAGCATATCATAAGTACTTAATAAGTACCCCAATTCTACCTATGATCTTGAGTGACCACATCATTGTCCCTTGAACGTCTAATATACCATGCAATATAGGGCATGTACACGTTGGAAGAGCTTACATTGACCTAGATTCTCCCCTAAACATAATGACTGAAACCCTCTATAGTTGGATAATGACAAATCCACTCAGACCTAGGAAAGATTCTAAGAACCCTAGTGGAATTAGCAACTTCACGGGAAGAGTTAGGGGAATGCCGATCTTCGTAGGGAATTTAACATATGCCTTGGATTTCATGATTGTAGAGGACATTAGTTCGGTTATAGATCCTAGGATGTCACTGGTTGTATTAGGAAAGCCTTCTGTTGAACTATCCAACATGACTTATAATTTATCATTAGGATTAGTGAAGTTCACAAATAGAATTGAGGAAATTACCTATAAGATGCCCCATAAAATAGAGCAATATGACTCGCTTTCGGATATGGAAAAGGAGAATACGAAATTGGTCTATTTTAGGAATGAAGGGGATAAGAGAAAGGGAGTTCAGTACGTAATGAGTAAAATACTAGGGTTCTATAAGGAATGCTTAGAGTTAGGTCCCGAATACCAAACCGGGCCCGAAGAAAGTAGTACTGGAAGTGATGTGGATGACCAATGAGGAGTCATGTAAGGGATAGGACTCCGAGTCTAGCTAAAATACTCTCTAATAAACAAAAGTGCTTATTGGGAGGCAACCCAATCATTTAAATTTCTTGCATCTTAGGTGTGTCATGTGTGTTTTAGTTCTTTATTGTTTGGTTTAATTGTTTGAAAATAAATTTGTAATCATACTTTATTTTGATTTTAACTTCATCTTAATCTCGATCAAAGGTATTTTGCAAAATAAGTGTAGGGAAAAATATTCGGATTATAAAAACCATTTCAAACAAGTCAAATAAATAATTTAGATTAATTCGCGTCTTGTGTGTTTGTTTAGTCATATGATTGTGTTAATAAATTTCGTGGTTTTTGCAGTATATTTTTGCAGGAAATACTAATGGGACTTGCGTGCAGAAATTTTTCAAGAAAAGAAAAAAAATATTTACAACACGTGGAGACGGCGTCAGGATTTTCCTGACGGCGTCACCACCCTACTACAGTAAAAATTCATATTTTTTTGTTGAAAAATTTGTATAATTTTTGGAATTTATAACTTGCTTAAAACCTGCAGAAAAACACGATTACATTAACATATTCATCCTATCCTTTATTTGTTTTCATAGAGTCAAAAACCCTAAATTATATAGTTGTATATATATCATTCCGCCGATTTTATGCTAGGTATAGTTGTTTCTTGTCTTTGATTTGCAGGTTATATATGATGAGAAAAAGCCCGTGAGTTCTTATGAGTTTCATGTGGATGATTCTTGGATGATGATTTAGCAAGGATCATTCATTTCTTCTTCATCATTAAGCAAAACCAGGGGAGTACTAGTTTCTTTCGCTCTCTTTTGTTTTCCCTTTATTCGTTTACGGGTACTTTGTAGAACATTAGGGATAATGTTCATAATAAGTGTGTAGGGTGAAAAAAAAGACTTAGAAACTATTCTTTCATTTGTCTTTGCTTTGTCCCTAAAATGATGAGTAATATATTGAAACATAGTATATAAGATAATTTTGACCCAAATATATATTTTTTATGGCACATACCTGTGAAACTAAGTACTAGTAGCGTCTCATTAGACAGGGAATTATACAACTAGCACAAAAACCCTACCACTAAAAAAAATCCACCCCTAAATTGTGAGGTTCGCCCCTAGTTCTTTAGGAATTTGGGTATCCATCTTTGATACCCAAGATAATTTATCCCTTTAGCTTTCCCGATTTAAGGATCAAGCAATCATATGTATCTATTCCATCGTTATGGATGTGTCTTTTCTGGAGCATTGTTATCGGTTTTAAATTATATGAGAGTGTACCGGTAGTGTATTAAATTCTAGAACTTGCTTTAATGATGCATCTCGAGACCGCATAGTGAGTATTAAGATTTGCTAAATGATAAGAGGCACTAGGATTAACCTATGTTTTAAAACCTGTAATTGTTATTATGGTCACCTCGACTATATAATTGTCCCACACCATGTCATGCACTCATTTTTAGTGCAGGATTCCCCTAGTGAAACCCTCTGAGCCTTTCTTTTTCACGGTTTTTGTAATTTTCCGATGGATTCCGGATTGTTAATGAAGAGCATTGTTTAACCTTAAACCAATTGTTACACCCAAATCACCTTAGCCTACCTTGTATGTACTCGTTTTTAGTACATTATTGTTTAGCCCAAGTTAATTATTTGAGTACACAGTTACTAAGTCTTTATCCTTGTAAATACAGTTTTGGGACAATTGGGATTCATGGTAGTATTTATTTTGTGGAAGAATGAGGAAGAAAAGTTAAGTCAATACCCCCATATGTTTGTTGGATAATACCCTTATTATTTTGATCCACCTAAATTCGGGTCATTAGAATAGTTCATGTAACGAGTATGTAAAAGCTCAAGTGTAGGGGTGTACCTATAAACCCTAAGTGATGTTATGAAAGAAAAAAAGAAGAGAAAAGAAAAGAAAGAGTTTGATGTAAAGTTGTGTAGAGTTTGTATATCTTTGTCCAAGTGGTCGAGTCTTTGGCTTAGCAACCAAATCAGCGTGTATTCTTATAAATAATTAGCTCATCACTTTACCCCAAAATTCACCCAAAGAGTCACTTCCTAAATATTTCCCATCTGTTTCCGTTTCCATGTTTATCATATTACACCTACACCCCACAACCCTTTATAGACCTCTTTGATAGTAACTTCTAGTACTTACGCCTAGCGGTAGAGATTTGATCCTTTATCAAGCCTATGGTAATTTGTATGCTATGACAGGTAATAAGTGTTAAATTTTCCATTTCCCGTATTGTTATAATTCATTATACACCCGAGAGAAAGAGAGAATCCAAACACTTATTGCGAGGTGCTAGTGTATCTTTTCCGTGCTTCTAGTTACGAGATCTAATTGGTTGTGCCATGAATAGCCTTAAAGAGAAAGTTAAATGCCCCCGATATTGGTATTTTCTAGGTAGAAAAGCTTATTTGCTTGGGGACAAGCAAATCCCAAGTATAGGGGTATTTGATGAGGTGTAATTTTATACACTTTTTCAAGGTCATATAACCCCTATAATCATGCAAAAATGCTTAAAATATGTGCTTAATCATTTATATTTGCATTTTTAGTACTTGGAAGACATTTGGAGAAAATACATGTGACTTGGGCTCTGTTTTGGAAGAAACGGGACAAGAGTATGACTTTACACCAAAAGAAGGCTTGAAGAATAAATCATAGATCGTAGAGACGGCGTCAAGAAAGTTTACGACGCCGTCTGGATCTGCTAGCGACCATGTCAGGAAAGTTGTGACGGCGCCTGAACTTAGCCGTCATAAAGAAACCCTAGAAGATTCGACGGCCCGACGGTGTCAGGATTTCTTGCGACATCGTCACGATTGTTTTCTTATATATACAAACTCGAATTTAGGTTTTCATATAGCATATTAGGAGTGGAGTTCAGTAGAGAACGATTTGTAGCTGACTTTAGGAGTATTTTAGGGTTTCCAAACCCTTTTGTACCTTCCCTAATCGCTTGTTTTAATATAGTGAAGTTCTTTTATCCTTTAATCTTTCAATATGTCTTATTGTTTGATTGGTTATTGTTCTTTTCTTATCTTTAACATGCTAGGCTAGATCTCATTAGTGTTTGCTTATGATTGCATGTGAATTGATATGTATATCCTAATAATATTGCTTCTTGATTGATGTATGTGCATGTTTAGACTCTAGAACCCTAGTTACTTAAGTGTATCGAAGACCTAGAGAGGCATGATTATGTAGAAAGGATTCCATCGGTAATAGTCTTCATACTACCTTACCCATCTATGGATGATCCCCTTTAAGTATTTTGATGAGCGTGTATCTCCCTAGGGGCCATGTAGTAGTCTTCATACTACCTTACTTGTGCGTTACCTTAGCAAGATATCACGTAGACAGCGTTTTAGTGTAATTCGACATGCTTCTCGGAAATAGTTACACGTACATCTCAAGTGTGACAAGGCAATAAAGTTAGGAGAAACATACTAAGGATCATGCATGATTAAGTAAACACTTCTCTTTTATCATACGAATTCTCCACATTAGATTTAGTTTAATTATTAGATAATTAGTTTAAAACAAACCTCCTTTAAACCTGAGATTTTATCTGCTTTCAATAAAATATAAAAAATACAAAAAATATTTTTCTTTCAATCTCGTAGACCTTAGTTACATCTAGTTCGGACCTTCACATGCTATTCCTCTAGAGAACGATAAAAACCATCGAGTCTTACCTATACTACACTACAATGGTTAGGTACACTGCCTAGGGAGTTGTAAAACTTAGTGGAGTTTCATAACCTCGTCATTGTGATTGTGGTAAAATGAGAGAATGTACTTTTGATGTTCTTGAGAAGTTAATGCTTAAAGATAGTAACTCAAAATTGATTCAGTTCTTAATGAAATTGAATGATGAGTATGAATCTGTTAGAAGTCAAATTATTGTTATGGATCCTTTACCTACTGTCAATAAGGCTTACTATATTATTCAGCAGATAGAAAAATAAAAACAAGTAACTAATCACACTTTTAAGCCTTTTGCTTTCTTTGCTACTATGAACAATAAGGGGTCAAGAAATTATGGGAGGAAGGAGAATAAGGGGTCAAGAAATGATGGCAAGAGGTTTTGTACTAGTTGTAATCAAGAAGGTCATACAGTTGATCAGTGCTTTGAAAATATATAGGTATCCTGATTTGTATAAAAGGAAAAAGGCTAAGAAACAAGGTAAGATTGCAGCCAATGTGAGTACAGGATTAGATGATCATTTTAATGGTGATACTCCTTTTGATTTGGGTAATGAAAATAAGATATGGGTTAATCAAGGAGGTGATTTTAATCAAAAGTTAGTGGTTGCTGTGTGCCAGGAAGTCTTGAGAATGTTCAAGGGAAAAGGAGTTAAATCCAGTGCTTCAAGAGAGCATGCAAGTACCTCACATGCATGTATCTTCTCTTGCTGCACTATTTCATTTTCTTTGTTTTGTCATCCACATATGAACATTAAGAAAGACTGGGTAAATGATACATGGGCGTCTGATCATATAACACCTAATTTTGATTTGTATATCTCAGTTACATACCTCAAAAATCCCATAATTGTGCATCTACCTGATGGAAGTTCAAAAACTATCACAATAGTTGGAAAAGTCCAACTCACACATACTTTGATTCTTACAAATGTCCTTTATGTGCCTGATTTTCAACTAAATCTTATTTATTTGGGTCAACTCATTCAAAACAATCAATTGGTTGCTCATTTTTATCCAAATGATTATTGCTTTCAGGACCTTTCAACTAATCAAATTGTGACAGTTGGAAAAGGTTCAAGATGTCTCTATATCTGCAAACCAATTGTTGATCCTAATGCCTTTTTTGCTAGTATTTTTGAATTTTAAAAATATCATTTGAATTCAATTCCTAGTACTTGTTTGTCTAAAGAATCTTATAGTAATTCTGCCTCTAAGAATGTACTAGATGTTCACACTTTTCATGCTAGGCTTGGCCATTCTTTTGTTTTAAAGTTGTCTCACATATCATTGTATAATTCCATGGATTTTTCAAATTTCTCTTGTGAATGTTGTATGTTATCTATACATCACAGACTTCCATTTTATAAGAGTAATAGTATCTCTTCTATCCCTTTTCACTTAATTCATGTTAATCTATGAGGCCCCTATAAACAAGTTGCTTTGAATGGTGCACATTACCTTTTTACCATTGTGGATGATAATACAAGAGCAACATGGACTTATTTAGTACACTCAAAGGAGCAAATTCCGAACTTGTTGGTCTCTTTCTTTGCGTATGTTAAGACTCACTTTCAAAGTCAGCCAAAGATAGTTAGATAGGATAATATGACAAAGATAGTCAACAAAACTTGCTCAGCTTTATTTTAGTCACATGGTGTAATTCATCAAAAGTCCATAGCCTATTACCCACATCAGAATGGTAGGGTAGAAAGAAAGCATAGACATTTGTTTGATACTGCTAGAGCTCTTAGGCTGCATGCTAATCTTCCACTCAAGTTTTGGGGTGGATGTGTTTTGACTGCTACTTACCACATTAATAAGATGCCTGTTAAGCTTTTGGACTAGAAGTCTCCTTATGAGAAATTATATGGAAAGCCACCTACTTATGATCTTATGTTGTTGTTGTTAAACCTCATAAAGACAAGTTTGAAAATAGAGGAGTTAAGTGTGTGCTTATTGGATATCCTGTCAATCAAAAAGGTTATAAGTTGTATAATTGGGAAACAAAGGAGGTCTTTCTTAGCAGAGATGTGGTGTTTGAAGAAAATGTTTTTCCTTTTAAACAGCCTATTACTCCTTCAAATGATCAAAACCTTCCCAATTATCCAATTGTTGAAACAAATCCTTTGGAAGAAACTGTTCTCCCAAACACTCCTTTACCTTCAACTACACACACACCTAATTTTGATTTCCATGAGCCAGCAGTGGGAAATGTTGTTGAACCAGTTCTAAATGATCCATATCCTTCTACATCATCTTCTGTTCTAGTAAGTGTAACACCCCTAAAATGGGTCGCATCGGAAGGTATGTCCGGGAGCGTTACTTCATAATACCATTGCACAAGACATGAGAGAACGACCTTTAAATGTGTCGTTTGAAAAGTAATCTTATAAAGTTTGGACCCCAATGCACATCAATTATGTCAAGTAGCTTCCTCACCTGAGAAATACATGCTTAAAAGTGTCAACATAAAGTTGGTGAGTTCATAGGTTTATGTAAGTATAAATGTTGAATCAAAGATTTGTAAAGTGTGTATGACTATTTCAACCCTTATAATAGTCACAAAAATGTAAGTATGCATGTTGGGAATCAAAGATTTGTAAAGTGTGTATGACCATTTCAATCCTTATAATAGTCACAAAAATGTAAGTATAAATGTTGGTTCAAAGATTCATAAAGTATGTGTGACCATTGTAACACATACAATAGTCACGAAAATGTGATTATGATTACACTAAGTTCATGATACTGAGGCTCGGACTTGTAATGTATGCCAATCTTTTTAGGCACTGTAAGTGTTCAAGTAATTGTCGTTCGATGCTCCGACATGGTATAACGTCTGTTAGTCCAATCCGTGAACTAGTGAGAGCTACTCACCCGAACGGGGTTGTCACACCCAAATAGATCTATTTTATAACACTTGCGCCTACCTATGGTAATTAACAGTTCATGCCTCTTAAGATAATCTGTAATCATTTGAATAAAAGTAAAGTTGTTGCGTCCATAAGTGAAAACAAGTAATGTATCTCACCGCAAGATATGTAAATGAGTATGTAAACGATTTTGTAAACAATCATGCAAATGAGTTTGTAAATGTTCAAGCAAAAGAGTTTGTAATCAATCATGTAAATGAGTTTGTAAACGAACATGTAAACGAGTTTGTAATTAATCATGTAAATGAGTTTGTAAGTAAGTTATGAAAACAAGTATGTAACAATTTATAAATGCGCATGTATTCTCACCCTAAAAAATGATAAAGTATATGTAAAACGAGTAAGACGTAGGGCTATAAACTCGCCTCAAGTGAATGTATCGAATGTAGTTTCAATCAACAAAGAATAACGTCATGAATAGCCGGAATGCAACCTAATTAATTATAGGTCGTATGAGTATGATGTATTTAAAATAAATACAACAATGTATATTATAAAGTTATATCACCACCTAATAGTTTTGTTTAATTTATGAAAGTTGAAACAATGTTTAAGTCACGCTTGATATTTAATGTCCAAGTATATGCATCCGTAAAAATATTATCTTTGTTCAATAATTGACTATTTTTTAATAACGTTTGATTTAATATTTTGATTATTTATATAATGATATTATATAAATAGTTTAATTATTTTTGTAAAATAATATTTATAACGTCAAAAACATGTCTAAATATTACATAGGTAATGCTACATAATTTTGTAAGGTTTTATTGAAACGAACCAACACTATTCATGTCAGGAAAATAGTGCAGAAAAATTAATATAAAGTTATCTAGCTTTTATAATTTCTAGTTAAATATTTATACACTTCTAGTCTCTGAAAATTTGAGAACTATAGTAAAACGTTATTCCGAACAACTTTGTAGTTTTAAACTTTGGCCGAATCGGACCCGAACGCCCTCAAAATGACCAATTTCAAAGTTCACAGCTTTTCCGTAGCTTTTCACAGCTTTGTAAAAGCTGTGAAATAATATATACTTTTCGAAATCTTTAAAAACTCATAACTTACTCGTTTTAACTCCGTTTTACGTGTTCTTTATATGTATGAAATCGTGACGAGATAATCTATTAAAATAAAATGTTCACAGATTTTATAAAAATCTGTATCGAAACAGAAAAATCAAACTATTATATATAAAATGCTTTTTATATATTTAATCTTGCAAATATCGTATCTCCTTCATTATAACTCCGTTTTCAACGTTCTTTATATCCACGGTTTCTTATTGAGATAATCTGTTGGTTCCAATTAAATGGATCTTTTGTTCTGTTTAGATAAATCTAAACAACTAGATTAGAAACCTTGTGGTGTATATATAAAGATTATGCAGAATTAACCTTTATATATTCAGAAGAAACAATCAAACAATGAACACAGAACTTTCACTATATTAAATAAATCACAAAACAACTATATGTTTTGCCTAACAACTAATCTATGAATATAGATCTGCTTCTACTATCTATCAATGATATATATTGTTCTAACTATGCCGTAAAGGTTTCTTTTATACAACAAGGAAAAACCCTAATAGGCTTACAAAACGCGTTAACAGATCATGCATATCTATTCCTAAAATAACTCATGCATATCTCATAAGCAGTACTAACTATACAACTAACAGTACCAACTATATGCCGATAGTACTAACATTGTACTTGTGGTACTAACTAGAACTAACAGTACTAAGTTCTTCAACAGCATATCTTGTAGAAGCTCTTTAATTCCCAACAATCCTCCCCTAAACTTATGATTTACCATCAAATCTTAAGTTTCTTGAATTAAACCTTTTGATTTTGAGAGGATTCTTTCAAACACTTGAGCTTTCTTGCTTATTAGCTTCTAAAAATCTTCACATTCTTTTGCTGAAAAATCACACTAACTTTGTTCTGCAATCTGAGATTTGATAAACTTTATAAGCTCAGATGCCATATCACTTTCTTCTTCTGCTTTAATCTTCAAGTTGATCATCTTCTTCAAGATTTCCTTCTTCAGTGGATACTTCTTGTCTACTAGCATGTTAATCTGAATTGAAGTACCATCTAAGAATAAAGAGTGAACACCACTGTATTCATGTAGTTTCCACCTCAGCAACTCCCAATAGTGTTGGTTCAACCATATGTCATCTTCTTCATTTGGATCAAACATCATTTTTAGATCTCCCCATAAATCTAAATCATGACCTTCAATAGAACGATGTTTATATCTTTCTTGAACCAAACTGTAGAGTTGAAATAAATCTTGTTTGTTAAGTCTTCTTAACAATGCTTGAAAATCTCCATGAAAACTTGAAGTTCCATCTGCTCTTGTAATCTTGCAAACTTCAGAATCTTTTGCTTCTGTCATACCCAGCAAAATATATTCCCAATTTACAATATTATGTTTGTTGCAAGACTCCAAATTTGTCATTTTGAACATACCATGCCATAAAGACAAATCAACGACATATGTAAAACCTATATACCAAAAGAGAAATCCAATACTTATAGTCACATAGCGATGAATTAATAAACGATAATTTTTAAATAAATAACTAATCACCATCACCACATGCATGGATTAAAGGGAAAACAACAAATATTTGACCTCTAATGCAAAGCTAAATATCAAAATGTGCAATAAATCAAAAAGCCCTAATTTGGAATAAATAGTCAAACACCATCATCAGATGCATAGATAAATGGCGGCACAAAGCCAAATACAAAACGTATTTAAACCAAAAACATAGCACATTGATTTTCAAGCAAATATCCTAAACCATAAACCGCATGATGTTTAATATTTTACATTTTTATTCGTATGCTGCTAGAATATATCTAAATGTGTGCTTGAAGAAGAAAACACCACTATCAAAACATTTTTATCTTGGCTACTTAAAATCGGAGACGGGAAAATCAAAGATCTTGACAAAGCAGACAAAGGCAATTACACGTGGCTCCATATATCAGATAAATATTGCATTAGAAATGACGATCACGGCTTATCAGAACGTAGCAGCTTCATATAAGTTGTAATAACGTTGCAAATACCAATGGCTTATCAGAATTTAAGAGCTTCATATATGAAGAAAAAACATTGCAAATACAAAGTACCAGGCAGTTAAAACAAAAGGCACTTGTTTGTCTAAAAAATGAAATAGTAAATGTAATATGTCTTTTTATCAACTATTAAGCTGATGTAAACACACAAGCATAAGGCCACAATAACATCTACTAAATGCACCTTAACACATACCATGCTTAACATACAAATCAATGATTTACGTAAAGCTATATACCAAAAAAGAACAACCCAAATCTAATACTTACGGGCACATATCAAAACATGCGATGAATCAAAAAGCCCTAATTTTGGTTGGATAAATAACTCTTCACCATCATCACATGCATGGATGAAAGGCAAAAAGACAATTTAATAACCTCTAATACAAAGCTAAAAATCAAAATGTGCAATGAATAAAAAAGCCACAGTTTTAAAACAAATAACCAATCACCATCATCATATGCATGAATGTTATTCATGGCTCCAAACAGCAGATAAATATTGCATCAGTATAAACGATGATGGCATATTAGAACCCATTAGCTTCGTATATAACAAAAAAGCGTTGTGAATAATGAGTGCAAAGTAGTTGCATCAAAAGGCATTTTTCAGACAAAAAATGAAACAATAGACGTCACTTATTTTATAGCAACTCTTCAGACAATGTAAACACACAAATATACGGCCACAATAACATCTTCGAACTGCACCTAAACACATACTATGCTTAACAGACAAAATCAACGACCTATGTAAAACCCATATACCAATAAAGAACAGAGCAAATCCAATACTTACGGCCAAATGTCAAAATGCCCTCCATAGACGTCCTAGAACATAAATTGTCGTTTCAAGTTGCGGGAAATAAAACAAATCAGGTAAATTTGACCAGTCACCTTTTTCACATTGCTCAAAACAGGTTTTTGTACCATCTTTTTATCATGAAAATCATAGTCTTTAATTAGATGGTTAAAACTCCCACACACAAAACAAGCTTTTGGGGTAAACTGAAATCCAACTCCTAATTTCCTTAGGCCTTTGGAGATTTCAGCTTGTACTATTGTTATCCTAGGTTCTTGAACTAACTTTCCTAGGTTGATCACTTGCTAAGGCTTTTGAACAATAAGGATTCTAACACACAGTCTCCTCTTCATCATAATCACAAAACACCAATCATTCAATTTTTGAGCATCTCGAAGTTTTCTTTACTTCCTTAGAGACATTTTCACTAGCACTCTTAGTTACCTTAACACCATATCCTTCAAATTTAGGTTCTTATATTGAGCAATAATTATGAACTTGTTAAATCAACACTAGGAGGTGCAAAAAGCTGTCATGGAGGGGAACCAACATTATATCCTAACCCTTCTTTATTGTTATCACATATTTGATTTGGGCAATCAATTGTTCCAGCTAGAGGCATTTTCATAGTTATCAATTTTAAACTGATTTTCCTCTTTTTCTTTCTTAAGTCTTTCTACCTGTTTCTCAAGATCATTAATATATGAGTCTTTGTAAGAAGCATCTCTTTTAAGAACAGCAATCTGATCATTAAGCATACTTTCATTCTTCTTATAAAAGACCAGTTGTTCTTCTACAGAGGCTAACCCTCTTTTATAATTAGATAAATCAGATTCAGACTTTCTAAGCTCTACTCTCAACTTATCATACTGAGTTTTAAGATCTTCATAATTTTTAATACAAGTTTTAGAGCAAGTTTTATTATTTTGCACCTCAAAATCAGAAAAAGCCATAAGTGCAAAGTTGGTAGAAGCCTCCTCTTATGCCATGTAACTCCAATCAAATCCAGTACCATCTATAGCTAACATAGCTTTGGGAGAAGCTTCTTCCACATTCACTGTCCTCCTTGAGCTGTCTTGACTTCTGCTCCTGTTCTCTTGACTCTTAGGATTTCTGCACTCTCTAGCAAAGTGTCCCAACTTATGACAATTGAAACATTCCACCTTTTTCTTGTCATAACCAGCAGTATCTCTTCCATTGATGACAGTCTTTTTACTAGTTTTTGATAACACTTTCTTGCTTTTATACTTAGCAATGCCAATTGCCACTTTAAATCCATTTCATCCAGATCATCCTCATGGATTTGCTCTAGGTCTTCATGAACAACTTGAGACCCATTAGGTTGAGTGGCCAGATAAGCATATACAGTGGCATCACTTAGATAAGCAATACTATTATTAGTACTAACAGAAGAACTACCAGTACTAACATGAATATTAGCAATATTATCATCATTTGTACTGCTATGACCTGAGACAAAGGCCAAATTCTGAGAGACTGAGTTTGAGCTAGAGGTTATACTCCTTTTGACTTCTGGTTCAACAATCTTAAAGTTATTGTAAAGATCATCAAAACTTATTGAACCCAGATCTGACTTGTTCCTCCAAACCACAACATGCATACCCCATTCAATAGGAAGACTTCTTAAGAATTTAAGGTTAAGTTCTTCTAGGGTGATGTTTTCACCTAAGATAGTTAACTAGCTTACAATTTTCTAAAGCCTGTTAAAGATAGAGTCAAGTGACTCTGAGCTAGAAGCACTGAAGGTTTCATACATCTGCTTTAAGAGTGTCTTCTGAGTCATTTTGGTGGCTTCATTGCCACCAAATCTTGCTTCTATGGCCTCAAATAAAGACTTGGCATCCTTGTGTTTATTGAAAGTAAGCAGATGCTCACTTGGAAGTGTCATCATCAGAATGCTTAGGGCTTTTAGATCATTCTTCTTTAGGATATTCTCTTCTATAGTAACAACACCAGGTATTGTTGTAGTAGATGTGCCATCTTCATTTGTGGTGGTCCGAGCTACTGGTTTGAAAGAGTTTCCTTCCTCTATAAATCTCCCAGAAGAAATAAGTCTTGAAGTTGAATGTAATGATTCAATCTGGAGGTCTCCATGTGTCATATTCACCTTGCTTGAGAAGTGGTAGTTTTGCAAGAGAATTGTTTTGTTCAAGATCCATGGTTTTTGATCTAGGGAATAAACACAGAAATGGATCTAGTTTTGCTTCTTTTAAATCAAGGTTTCAGAACACCTGCTCTGATACCACTTGATGGTTCCAATTGAATGGATCTTTTGTTCTGTTTAGATAAAGCTAAACAACTAGATTAGAAACCTTGTGGTGTATATATAAAGACTATGCGGAATTAACCTTTATATATTCAGAAGAAACAATCAAACAATGAACACAGAACTTTCACTTATATTGAACAAATCACAAAACAACTATATGTTTTGCCTAACAATTAATCTATGAATATTGATTTGCTTCTATTATCTATCAATGATCTGTTCTAACTATGCCTTAAGTGTTCCTTTTATACACCAAGGAAAAACCCTAATAGGCTTACAAAACGCGTTAACAGATCATGCATATCTATTTCTAATATAACTCATGCATATCTTATAAGCAGTACTAACTATATAACTAATAGTACTAACTATATGCTGACAGTACTAACATTGTACTAGCAGTACTAACTATAACTAACAATACTAAGTTCTTTAACTAATGGTACTAAGTTCTTCAGCAGCATATCTTGTAGAAGCTCTTTAATTCCCAACACAGGATTTGTCCCCGTTTTCATTTTTCGTATTTTAACGCTCATTTTAACTCCGTTTTTATTCTAGTTTTCTTTAAACATACTTTTTAGTCAAATAGTATCCATTTAAAAAGAAAATTTTAAGTTAGGTTTATTTTTAGACATTTAGGGTTTTTTGACCTCCGTTTAGTGGTCTCGTTTTGCGTTTTTAGTTAAATTTTGATTTCCCGTTATTTGGTCCTTACATAGCTTAATTGAGTTAAATTTTGTTAAATTTAAAAATTTGTTAAAAGAAGTAAACAAATCATCTATTGTTTCCAATTCAAATCATTTGTCCGACATCCAAACTTGATTCAATTTTCATAACGTTGGGGAAACAGACTGGGGAATCAAAACTTCCCGGATTAATATACAATTATACTATAATATATAGTGAAAGATTTTCCTTTTTACCTTTGTCCTCAATGGTAATCTAGTAATTTCCCATCGTATTATATATTTTATTTTACGTGTATAGAATTGCTGTAATCACATAAGCTCTGACAATTTCTTGTCGTTTATTCTGGTGATGAGGCTGGTTCTGGTTGTTGCCATGGTAGTTGTGGTTGGTTCCTTCCCACTTCCTCTTGTTCTCCATGGCTTTAGCAGCATTGTTTCTGTCACACCCCCAAACTGGGCCTAATCGGAATGAGTGTCCGAGGGCGTGACGTCATAAGAATCCGATCACAAAGCAATAAAGAACGACCACTAATCATGGACGTTTGAAAAAAAGTTTACTCGTTGCATAAAATAAATAGATTTAAGTTTTACAGCCCATAATGATTAAGTTAAAAGTAGCGGAAGCATAACAAAGTTTTAATAATGACAACGAGTGAATAAAAGATAAATCTTGAAAGTGGCGAAGTCACATAGCACATAGACTCCACATAGCATCAAGGATCATTCCAAGCTAAGCACCTGAGAAAACATGTTTAAAACGTCAACATAATGTTGGTGAATTCATAGGTTTAAGTTGATACAAGAGTGGACCACAAGATTTCAAAACGTATGTGACTACTATAACGAATACAATCAGCCACAAAAAAATTATTTATTTTTGCGCTAAAGCTCATGACCACCGAAGCTAATAAGTCAACAGTGCAAGTTACATCCAATTGTAAAAGTATTCTGCCTCTATCTGGTGTCCCAAAACCAAAGTCCACCAAAAGAATGTTCGACATGACATAATCCGATTGTATCACGACGACAGAACAAGTAATGCATGCTTACCCGGATAGGATAATTAGTCCCAATAGCTCAATCTATTCACTCGCGCTCACCTCAACCGTCCTCCGTCAAAACTAACATTTCCATGAATGGTTGGGCAGTAGTAGGTTTGTAAGCTACTTAGGCAACACATAAACAAGTAAAACTCACGTAAAGAACTTGTGTCCAGTTTAAAAGCAAACAATGTTTCTCACCCCAATAGTATAAAGCGTTTGTAAATCAGTAAAAACGTGGGGCTATGAACTCACCTTAGCGAGGGTAAGCGATAACCACAACAGTTGATGAAGGTATAAAGAGGTCTAGCCGCGACCTAGAGTAAATACGGGTATGACTTAGCATTTATCAAAGAAACAAGTAAAACATCCATGTTCATCATTTAAAGCATCCAAGTGTGTTTGCGTTTTAGAAATAAAAATAAAAAAAAAAAGATTTGAATTGTTCAATGTCTTAGTTAAATCCCGACACTCGTGAAAAATTACTATTTTTAGAAACTTTCCTTTTTAGGAAACTTTTTAGTTTCAAAACGTTAATAGCGTCCCCTATTTTCTTAAGTTTCCATATTTTACAAATCGCCTAAACAATTCTAAACCGCCTACTCCATATGTTTAAATCGCCTAAAATGTCCGTTTCGCACTATTTTTAATAATCCTACATTTTATTAAGTCCGACATCTCAATTAACCTTTCATGACTTTTCTAGTTGTTTTAACTAATTACCTAGCATTTCTATATGTTTCGCTCATATTTAAAACATCCAAAATCGTCCGAAAGTGCCCGAAACCCTCTTTTAAAATTCCCATCAGCCCACTTTCTTTAGTGTTTTCCTTAAAAACCTATTTTTCCGATTTGTGGTAAAAATGTCTCTCATTATTTACTTTTAAGCTTAGCGATTGCCAACGTTATAGCAAAATCTCATTTCGGACAACTTTCGTGTTTTATACTTTGGCCGATTCGGACCCGAAGGGCTCCGAATCGCCCGTTTTAGCTGCTGATCTGATCGTTGCATTTTCCCATTTCGCCGAAAAATGTTTCAAGTTTCATTTGGTCTTAACTTTGGTCGTTTTAATCCGTTTTAAGTGTGATAAATATGATTAAATTATCTATTCGAAACGAGCTCCTTGGAAAAAAACTACTTTTACAACTAATGAAAACATTTTAAGTCGCTCAAACCCTCAAAACAAAATCGGGACAGCAACTATAGTTTGCCGAAAAGTGACCAAAAATCAACCCAAATCGCATATTAGTGCCTAGTCTAGTTCAACCTTCATTTACAACCAATCCACCACAAAAATAACCTTAAACCAACCTAATCTCTATTGTTGCAACTCTCATCCACTCTCAATCTCACCAAGAACATATTATAAACATAACATAAACTTTGTCATAAGATTTCCAACATATTTTAAGATGAACAAAAATAAATTGTAGTTTCTTTTGTAAAAACATCACAAACACATGGATCTTTAAATATAAACATAGATCTACAACAAGAATCATAACATCATCAAAATAATGCAAGATGGATCAAGAAATACTCACAAGAAAGCAAGCAAAAGATGAACACACAAGATCTTGTAAAACCCACTTATAAACTTGAAACCCTAGTTTTTATGATTCTTGAAAATCTTTGAAAAACAACCAAACAATACTTGAATCTACCTTAGATATGACTAGGAATGAGTTTAGAACACTTGGATCTTGAAGAAAATCAAAAGATATGGGTGGTTTAAGTTGGGTGATTTGTGCCGTGAGATGGGAGGAGAGGGAAAAGAGGAAGACAATTTTTTTGGTGGCTTACAAATGTGTTATAACCCTAAGTGTGTGATATAGTATGGTATATATAGTGGAAGAGTTAGGGTTAGGAAGGTTCAAGTAAAGTGTAAGTGACCAACACACACCAAAGGTGTGTGTGTCATGGGGTTCGGCCAAACATGGCTCACAAGGACCAAATGGGTCAAGTTTTTCTAGCTAAGTTCAAGTAATATGGTCATGGTTCAAAGTTTACTAGTCAAATGGTTAGTCAAAGTGGTAAGCAACATGTGAAGTGTAAGAGATGGCATGCATGCAAAATACAAGATAGCAAAGATGTCATTTTCTCATCTTCCATGCACACATGGGTGGGACTTTCAAAATAAGATGCCAAATCTTTAATTTTGAGTTGAAGTATACTTGTTGATGTTGTTGTGGCGCCATAATTTGGCTAGGAAGATAAGGTGAACGAAATTTTTAGTAGTATGACGCTAGAATTACGATAACTTGAGTTTACACGAAAAGATTTCGAGTTTCCGGGGTTCCGTTTGGTCAAAAACGCGAAAAACGCAATTTAAAGTGTAAAACCCTAAAATGAATATCGGGTGTGATTAAAAATCACGGAACACTCAGGAAAGTTAAAATAACACATATAATGCCTAAATTAATTTATAACCGATGTCGGAACGCGTCCGGTGACGTTTTTCAGTTTTTACACAGTCTAGCTCTCCGGTAAACTGTCAGATTTAAACGTAACGAATAAAATTTAAAGTAGATGACCGGAGTGAGTCGGAAAACTAACCGGGAATTTACGGGGTGTGACATCCTTTCCCCGTTAGAAAAGCTTTGTCCTCAAAGCTTAGGACGTAGCTTGAGATGCGGATGTAGGGTTAGCAAACAGATGAGGGTACTTCTTCTGCATTTGGTCTTCGCGTTCCCAGGTATACTCGGATCCCCCCCTCCCCCCCCCCTCTTTTAGAATTCCAACGGACCTTCACGATTGGAATGCGACTTTGCTTCAAACGCTTGACTTCGCGATCCATAATCTCAACTGGTTCTTCTATGAAGTGGAGCTTTTCATCAATGTGGATTTCGTCCAATGGAATTGCGAGCGGTTCATCGGATAAGCACTTCTTAAGGTTCGAGACGTGAAAGGTACTATGAACACGGCTCAGTTTCTCCGGTAATTCTAGCCGATATGCAACCGTTCCCACCTTGGCGAGAATTTTAAAAGGTCCATAAAACGAGTGGTTTTCAGCTTTCCCGTTTGCGAAAACGATAACACCTTTCCATGGCGTACTTTCCAACATAACCATATCCCCACCTAAACCTAATGCTACGACTCTTATCAGCGTAGCACTTTTGTCATCTCGTGAAAGCTTGTTAAACGATCATGAGTTGTATAATCTTCTCTGATGACGTCACGAACAATTTCTGGTCCAGTAAGCTGAGCGTCTCCCACCTCAGCCCAACAGACAGGTGACCGGCATTGCTACCATACAATGCCTTCAAAAGGTGCAGCCCTTAATACTGTAAGATATCCTGTTGTTTGTGGAGAATTCTATTAAGGGTAAATGTCTGTCCCATCCCTTCCCGAAGTCCATCACACATGCTCGGAGCATGTCTTCCAACGTTTGGATAGTCCTCTCACTTTGACCATCTGTTTCGGGGTGATACGCTGTACTCATATCTAACTGAGTTCCAAAAGCTTCTTGAAGAGATTGCCAGAATTGGGACACGAACCTACCATCACGATCAGAGATGATCGAAACAGGCACTCCATGTCTCGACACCACTTCTTTCAAGTATTGTCTGGTCAGTTTCTCCATTGAGTCATTCTCCTTTGCTGGCAGAAAATGAGCAGACTTAGTGAGTCGATCGACTATAACCCAAATCATATCTTGCCCACTTGCCGTTTTTGGTAGCTTTGTCACGAAGTCCATAGTTATGTTTTCCCATTTCCACTCAGGGATTTTTGGTTGTACCAATAGACCGGATGGTTTTTGGTATTCTGCTTTAACCTTGGCGCATGTTAAACACTTACTGACATAGGTGGCAATTTCTACATTCATGTAAGGCCACCAGTATAGTTTCTTCTGGTCATGGTACATCTTGTCCGATCCAGGATGGATAGAATACTTCGACTTATGCGATTTGTGCATAATCAAAGGTCTTAAGTCACCAAAACACGGTATCCAACTCCTATTCGTCAAACAGAATATTTTGTTAGAACGGGGTTCGAGTTTCTTAATCATACCGCACAAGTCTTTAGTTTTGTAATTCTCTTCTTTTCTCGCCTCAGCTTAAGCGTTCAAAATTTGCACGGGAAGATTTAAACCAATCGTCATAACTAAGGCTCGAGCTCGTTGTGGCTTAATTCTTTCTTTTTGGCTCAATGCATCTGCCACCACGTTCGCCTTTCCTGGGAGATAACGAATCTCATAGTCGTAATCACTCAATAGTTCCAACCATCAACGTTGCCTCATGTTCAGCTCTTTCTAATCAAGAATATGTTGCAAGCTCTTGTGATCAGTGAACACGACGCACTTCGTGCCATACAGATAATGTCTCTAAATCTTTAGAGCGAACACTACTGCTCCAAGTTCTAAGTCATGTGTAATATAGTTCTTTTCATGAATCTTAAGTTGGTGGGATGCGTAGGCTATGACCTTCTCTCTTTGCATCAAAACCGCGCCCAACCCTTTGTGCAAAGCATCACAGTAGACCATGAAGTTCTCACTACCTTTGGGTAAAGCCAAAATCGGCGAACTACACAGTTTCTATTTCAACATCTGAAAAGCAGATTCCTCCTTTTCTCCCTAATCAAACTTCATGCTTTTTTGAGTCAGATTTATCATAGGCTTAACGATCTTTGAGAAACCTTTGATAAATCATCGGCGAAAACACAACACGACCGAACTGTTTATTAGAAGCTACGGATGGCTATCTCACGACGAACGAACAACTAGATTGATTAAGGAACCGAACAACTAGATTGGTTAAGGAACCGAACAACTAAATTTTCATAAAGGAACCAAACAACTAGATTGGTTAAGGAACCGAACAACAAGATTTGTTAAGGAACCGATCAACTAGCCTTTAAGGAACCGAACAACTAGTTTTGCCTTAAAAAACCGAATAACCAGTGATCATTAAGGAACCGAACAACTCATTCTATTAAGAAACCGAACAACTTACTTGTGAAGGAACCGAACAACTCATTCTATTAAGGAACCGAACAACTAGTTTGTATAAAGGAACCGAACAACCAGATTTTCTGAAGGAACCGAACAACTAGTTTATTAAGGAACCGAACAAAATTTTTTTCTTAGAAATCAGTTTATGTTTCAAAGACCCAAATCACTTAAGATCAAATTTCCAATTTAAAAGGTAGTTTAATATCTTAATTATGGAGTTAATTAAAATTGGTTAATTATACACTCTAAATAAGTTAAGTTGTCTTAAGCTGTCATTTAAATTGAAAGATTTCAAAAAAGGTGCTAAAAGTCTTAGAGAACACAATCCTTCAAAAATTTTCTCATCATGAATCAACTCAAAGTGCTCAATTGAAAGGTCTCTAAAGTGTATTGTACATACATAAACTGTATTGATCCTTTCTTAACAGAATCATGGATAACATAAGAGCTCAGCAAAAGGCACTGGATGATGAATTAGTCGCCCCTGCTAACCGTCTTAAGATAGGGAAAAGCAATCTCCGACTAAGCTCAAATATCAAATCCAAGGAACCTACTCTTCAAGTGGTATTAGATGCTCTCAAACTCACTCCATTCTACAAAGCATTTAAGATCACTGTTGATGTACCAGAAATATACATGCACGAGTTCTGGGTCACTGTCTCCAGACATCATTCTTCACTTCGTTTCAAGTTGAATGGCAAAAGTCATATTGTTAACGTTGACAACTTCAAAGATATGCTCAAGATTTGCCCTAAACTCCCAGGCCAGAAATTCAAAGAACCCCCACTTGAAGAGGAAATTATATCTTTTATTAGAGACCTTGGACACACTGGCGAGATCAAGTTTTTATCCGATGTCAATGTCAATCACATGCATCAACCATGGAGATCGTTTGCTGCCATAATCAACAAGTGTCTAAGTGGAAAAACTACTGCTCTAGAAAGTATTTGCCTGTCACGTGCTCAAATCCTTTGGGGGAATGTATCTGTTAAGAAGTTGACTATGTCTACTTATTGTGGGAAGACTTGGTGTTTCAAGTGGAGAACAAGAACTCTAAGAAGAACAATGACATGTATTATCCATGATTCACCAAAGTTATTAATCGATACTATGCAAAGGATCAAGCAATACCAAGGAGAAACAAGATGTTTTGGCATCATGCCAGGGATGGGACTTCATGTTTACCACTGTAAGAGTCATTTCTAAACATCAAGATACACAAGTATACGGTGCTATTCTCCCTCAGCACTTGACTAATCAAGCCATGTGGAGTCCGAGCCTACATGACGTATCGAGCTTATGCTACTAGTGAAAGACTCCAAAACCAAAAAAACCACTAAGAAGTAACGCTGGATTTTGAGTATATTCCAAGACGAAGGACTAATCAAGCTACTAAAGAAAAAAGAATCAAGTCTGACGGCTAGGGAGATAAGCTGCCAAGAAGAAGAACCAATAGAGTCATCTATGGCAAAGGTCTCATCAGGAAGTTATCTGAATGTTGCTTTAACAGAAGCTAAGAAACTGTAGTGGTCATTGAACAGAAAGCAGACACAGACTCACAACTCTCTCGCCCAGTGGTTCAGCGTGCAGTGAAGGAAACTGGTGTTAAACCAGGGGTTCCCGATGTACCTTCATATAACTCTGATGATGAGCAAATCTCTTGGAAGTCAAGTGACGAGGAGGATGATGATGAAGTAAGCCTAAATGATGATGATAATGATGTTGCTAATCAAGATGATGAAAATCAAGATGATGATAATGAGAAAACGGATTTAGACAATGATGGTGATGACTTCGTTCATCCTAAGTTTTCAACTCATGATGATGACGCAAAGTAAAGATGAGAGTAAAATGATGAAGATAGCTTTGATCCAAGGGTTCAAACACCCTCTCATGTTGAATCCTCTGATGATGAAAGCAATGAAGAAGTCCAAGGAGCGAATAATGAGGAAGAAAAGATGGAGGAAGAGGCGACACATGAAGAGGACGAAGCTAATGAGCTTTACAGGGATGTGAATGTTAATCTGGAGGGAAGAGACATTACGATGACAGATGCTCCATTGCCTAATGTTCAAGCAACTCAGGAAACAGAAGATACTCATGTGATACTCACCGCTCCGATCAATCCTGAAGGTCAATAGTAGAGTTCTTCTGTGTCCTCTAGTTTTGTCTCCAACATGCTTAACCCTAGACCAGATACAGGTATTGACTCAATATTTAATCTTAACACTGAGGCAACTTTACTTATAGATGTTCGTCGTCACAATATTGCTGATCCACCTCGATGTCTGCTTAACTCTTCCTCCACCACCCACTCCTCTCATCACACATATGCAACAAACACCAGTTCCCACACCAACAACCGTTTCAAGCTCCTTTACACAAAATCTTCCAAACTTCGGTTCTTTATTCGGGTTCGACCATAGACTTAAAACTTTGGAAACCAACTTCTCTGAGTTCAAGCAAACGAACCAATTTGCGGAAGCAGTTTCTTCCATTCCTGACATTGTTGATGCATACCTTGTAAACAAGATGAATGACGTTGTCAAGACAGTTGTTCAATTGCAATCAGACAGACTCAGAGATGAAGCCCAAGCCGAAAACGAAGACTTTCTCAATAAACTTGATGACAACATAAAGAAAAGAATCAAGGAACAAGTCAAAGAACAAGTTAAGGCACAAGTCTCCAAGATTTTGCCAAAAATTAAGAAGACAGTAAATGAACAACTCGAAGCTGAGGTTATGACTCGTTCATCCACTGAATCCAAGACATCTCTTACTATGGTTGCCAACCTATCTGAATTAGAGATAAAGAAGATTCTCATTGAAAAGATGGAGAGCAATAAGTCAATCAACAGATCTAATGAACAAAATAATCTCTACAAGGCATTGGTTGAAGCTTACGAAAGTGACAAGCTCATTCTTGACACTTATGGTGACACTATCTCGTTTAAAAGACGCAGAGATGATGAGGATAAAAATGAAGAACCCTCCACTGGATCAAACCGGGGGTCCAAGAGAAGACGAGCTGGAAAAGAACCAGAGTCAACCAGTGCTTCAAAGGAAAAGACATCCAAGACAACTGGCAAGTCAACTGATGGGTCTAAATCTCAACACAAGTCTGCTGGAGAGTCTGCTCATACAAAGGAGCCAATGCACACTGACAAGGATTTGGAAGAACCCGTACATCAGGAGTTTGATATAGGAGCTACTGAAGAACAATATGATAAAGAGACATCTCAGCATCCTGATTGGTTTCAAAAACCAGCCAAGATTCCTTCTTTCGATCGTGATTCGAACAAAACTTTACCTGCTGCGCATGGTCCTGTACAACCCTGGCTAAGCACCTTGGCCCAGATGGAAGATCCACGCGAGTAAGTTAATGAGCTGATGGACACTCCTCTTGACTTCTCAGCATTCAAGATGAACCGGCTTAAAGTTGATACCCTGACTCCAGAATTATTAGCTGGTCCAACATTTGAGCCGATGAAAGGATCATGCAAGAGAACGTGGTAGCTCGAATTTTACTCTTTGTAAGAAGTCTAATAAGAGGAAACACTGATCAATTGGACTGGAATAAGCCTGAAGGTCAGCAATATCCACATGATCTGTGAAAGCCACTACCATTGATACCTAATTCTCGAGGTCGCCATGTCATACCTTTTGATCACTTCATCAACAACGACCTTGCATATATAAGTGGTGGTGTAGCAAACCGAAAATATGCAACTTCAGTGACAAAGACCAAGGCTGCAGATATGGGCACATCAAATTGTTAGCCTCAAAATAATGAGCCGAACATAAAGTTTGTTCATTACGTGTATTAGTCTCGGCACGTTCATAAGACTGAAGTTGGTATTGAATAAGTTATAGGAAATTGGCTCGTTAGTTTTTCTAATATTGTCATATGTTTGGTAGTTTAATCCAAAGCAGGTCCGAGCCCCAGAGTCTGAGTTATCTTAACCCACACGTTTACTTTAACGTGATGGTACTATATTATCTTTTCCACTTGAAAAAGATATCTAAAACCTCTCTCTTTTCTAATAATATCTTTTCTTTTCTCTCTAACCTCTCTCTTGTTTCTCTCTCTAGAAATCATCTCTCTTTCTCTTTTCTTGATCTAGATCCGTGTATGATATGAAGTGTATGTGTTAAAGGGATCCTACAATTGGTATCAGAGCTTTAAGGGTGGATTCGTGATTCATTTGTGGTTAAAAAGAATCAAAATTCGTGGTTTATTATTTTTTTCGAAAATAAAGCAAGAAAAAAATCAAAGATTGATCTTTGTTTGTGGTTAGATGTGTTAAAGATTTGTACTTTCGGGCTTAGAACTATCCCTTGCATCATTACTAAGTGGTTTTAACATCATTTCGTGGCTTTCAAGAATGGTTGATGATTTTTTCTTGGCTGCGTTTTGACTCACTAAAGGGGTGTTCTTGATTGCGTTTTGATTATTGAAGACTGCGTTTTGGTCATTGCGTTTTGATTATTGAAGACTGCGTTTTGGTCACTGCGTTTTGGTCATTGCGTTTTGATTATTGAAGACTGCGTTTTGGTCATTGCGTTTTGGGTCTTGAGGTTGTGATTATTTTAGACTGCGTTTGGTTCATGCGTTTTGGTCATTGCGTTTTGATTATTGAAGACTGCGTTTTGGTCATTGCGTTTTGATTATTGAAGACTGTGTTTTGCCTAATTGAAGACCCTTATTGCGTTTTGCCTAGGGGAGACTCTGTCCATTTCATTTCTTGGTTGCGTTTTGTCTCAAGAATTGACTGCGTTTTGTCTAAAGACACTGCGTTTTGTCCGCGCATCAGGTGGTATTTGATCGAATTTGGGAATCTATTAATCATTGTCTAAACATAACAAAACATCAAATCAAACAACAAACAAAAGGACTTAAAAGGACTAATCATTCAACAAACACACATTAACATCAATCGATTATTCATTCACGGTTTGTCTATTGATTTTGTAAAATCTCGTTAATTCACTTATCGGTTTTAATCATAGACGTGTAAAATCCAGTGAACGTGGGCTCTTTCGTGCTAGGCGTCCAGACCCACTACGCCCGAGCCGCCTCCCCGTCACACTTGCTATATCCACTAAGGCTTCATCCCACTTTATCCTACCAACTATACCTAATATAAAGCCGCTCTATAACAATTCCCACTTAAGATCCAACAACTTTCACACTTTATAATTCATAACCATTCATTCATCATGTCTACTCCAGTCAATACATCCTCAACAGATAGTCAAATGCACAACAATATCATGGCAGCTGGTTCAAAAGTATCGTCACCAATGTTCGGACAGGAAGATATTAACAATGGAGATCAGTTTTACGGGTTACATTGTACACGAAACCAAATGGCTGTGGGTCTGAGAAAAAAGTCATACTATCTGTCACTATGTGCAATCTAATGTACTAGTCAGCCTGTTGCTGCAACAGAAGGTAATCCTGCAATACAAAACATACACAATTTGAAAACAAGTATTGGAACATGACTCCAGAGAACAAAGATCACTTTATGTCTGAAAAATAAGCAATTTTCTTGCTTTTAATGTATTGGAGATGATATCTATTCTCTGTTGATGATTCGTTAAAACAGCGAATGAGATGTGGATAGCTCATTCGAAAGGCTACAATAGGGTGAATCATAGAAACGTAAAGATGTAAAGACCTCTGTTCTGGAATTTGGGAAGTTTATTCTCGAGATGGAGAATCAATGAAGTCGTTATTATCATGGTTTTATAAACGGTGAATGAATTGACTAGGAACACTTGCAAGTTACTACAATGCAAGTGAAGTTCAATTTCTTCAACAACTTCAACAGAATGTCAAGATTTGTGACGGTTGTAAGCCAATCAAAGAATAGTCACAATCTCATATCACATACTTTTTGACATTCTGAAGCAGTATCAAAATGAAGTCAATGATATCCGTGCTGAGAGAATAGCCAAAAGTGCAAATCCATTAGCACTTCTTGCAGCTGCTCAACCATATTCAGATAATTACTATCAAGCACCAAAACCTCAGAGATCTTATGCAAACATCATATTTACACGACTAGTGCATCTACAGACACATAGGCAAAGAGATCGCCAAACCAGTACCCCTCACAACCCCGAGTCAGTGTCTGAAGAAGACAGTTATCCTGAACCAGCTCAGAGGATAAAGATATGCTAAAGGAATTTGGCACTCCTTGCAAAGTATTTCAAAGGGCTCTACAAACTACCAACAACAACCTTCAAACTTCTTCAAACTCCAGAACAAGACTGGAAGATACAACACCCAAAGGTATAAAACACGAAATCAAAAAACTCAGGGCAGTTTGGGAATCAAAGGACAATGACAGTTGCTGGGGTAGGGAAAACTGTAGGCAGTCCGGTAGTGCAACAGAATGGGATACAGTGCTTTAATTGCAAAAGGATTTGGCCTCTAGCAAAGGAATGTAGGAAGCCAAAGCGTGTTAACGACTATTGTATCTAAAGAAAAAGATGATGATCAGTGCCACAAGCTGAAACACGGTGTACACTGCAAGCTGAGCAAGCTGATTGGCTAGCGGACACGGATGAAGAGATTGATGAACAGGAATTGAAGCAACATTATTGTTTTCATGGGCAAGATTCAGGAGGTTCTACCAGGAGAATCCAGTTTTCAAACGATCAAGCCCATTAGGAACCCGGTACAAAAACATGTTGAAGATAATGTGTTGCAATGAAGATGAACATTTGAGCAACATGAATCATTAATGACACATCATAGTTTTGGAGATAGGATGTAGAATGTCTCACTCCTGATTCATCAAATATATGTAATAATGATAATCAGGTTGACCAAAATGCTACAGAATGTGTTGATGAGCGTGCTACTCTAGCTAATTTTTTAGCAAATTTAACTCTGGATACTGAGGAGAACAAAACGTTTTTAAAGCAATTAAACAAAGCATACGCATCATTGACTCAGGAGTTCAAAGAGTGCAAAACTGACCTTGATGGGACTAGTAGGGAGGCAGCTAGTTGTCGAGATAGTTGTCTGATTGCACTTCATAACAAACAGAATGAGCTTGAGAAGTACATAGCCTTTAATGACCGGACGATTGATTATGACATTCTTCAAACAAAGTTAAAAGCACCATCAATTACTTGTTTCAAGACTTCCCTACTATGATCCGTACGTCATTCTTGAAGTGACAAAGTATTAAAGACCAAGAATTCCAAAGATGTTTCAGTCACTCTGACCCGAACATCTTTCTAAAGTGACGAAGTGTTAAAGTAAAAGAATATCAAGTAAAGATGCAACATTAAAGCTTGATTCCAAGTCAAACAAATCAAGAAATGTATGAGCAGTCCGGTCTTGAAGTCACAGTATCACTAAGATGGTGAAACGAGATTATGCTTGGGTTGATGATCTCAAGGCATTCAAGATTACACTCAAGACAAGCTCAAGACCTTATTATCTGCTCTCTGTCTGAATGTGTGTCCTAAGCTCCCTTGGATCTGTCATGTTGACTACTTTGAGTTGACTTTTGACTATTGACCTTAGTTGACTTATTCATTAAGTGTAGTAATTCTGTAATGTTTGCATGAAACCTAATCATAGATCTATCATATCATTAAAGGATAACCAGACTAAATCAGAAACATATATATGTTGTATATATAAACTGTAGTGGTTAATTCTTAAGCAGAATCATGAATCCTCAAGAAAAATAACAAGTTGCTGCACGTGATGATAAATGGGTTCCATTCTCTGAGAGAGTCAAGATTAGCTCTACCAATATCAGACTAGAAACCATTGTGCGACAGAAGGAAGAGACATTTCAAGTAGTTATTGATCTCATCAAGAACTCCACCTACTTCAAAGCTTTCACTATCTCTGCAGATGTCCCCGAAATATTTATGCATCAATTCTGGTATTCCATCAAGAAGGTTCAAGGTACTGATTCTTATGAATTTCTACTTGCCAACAAGAAGTGTACTGTCAATGCTGAAGTCTTTAGGACAATTCTTGATATCTGTCCAAGAGTGGAAGGTGTAGACTTCATAAATGTTCTAGATAACAATACTTCACTCACCTTTCTCATTGATCTTAGCTACAAGGGTGCATTGTACAAGCACACCAACATGTTTGTGAATCATATGCACCAGCCATGGAGAACTCTGGCAGCTATAATCAACAAGTGTCTCTCTGGAAAGACGACAAGTAATGACAAACTCAGAAAGTCCAGAATTGACATACTGTAGGGGATGTTCAAAAGAGAAAATGTTGACTATCCTGAGTTGATTTGGGAAGACATTGCTTACCAGATTGATCACAGGAAAGAAAAGAGATCAAGACGTGAAAACATGCCATATCCCCGATTCACCAAAATCATCATCAATCACTTCCTGAAACAACACAAGTCTCTCACCAACCTCAACTATCAACATTATCATACAATCAAGGATGATGGTATTGTAAGTAGGTTAAAGTTTGTTAGAATAGGTGAAGATTATCAGGAATATGGACTTCCCATTCCTGAGACTATGCTGACTGAAGCAATCAAACAATCTGAATCCTATTAGATGTTCATCAAGTATTCTACTGGTCAGATTCGCCCCGAGAAGAGCAGAGGCAAAGGTTCACAAGGAAAGAAGACTGCTGATGACTCTCAAGAAACTGTTGATGTATCTGAAGAGTCTGAACATGAACCAGAACTTGCCAGAAAGAAAACCTCTAGTAAAAGAAGGGTCAAGAAGAAAGTCACACTATCTGTTGATGACAATATTATTTCTGATGATTTTGATGCTGCTTTGGAGTTAGCTAAATCTATCAGCAAAACTAAAGCTGAAGAAGCAGAAGTAGCAAGGAAAGTCCATGCTACACATGCTAGGATCGTGACTGAATCTGTCCCTGAATCTGCTAAGAAGAAGTCTAGTGGCAGAAGTTCTAAGAGTGTAGTCATTCAAGACACTCCAAGTGCTCCAAAGTCAAAACCCGCCACTTTAAAAACTAAGCTTAAAGGTGCTCAATCTCTTACTCTAGAAGAACAAGAGGCTGCAGACATTATGCAAGCTCTTAAAGAAAGTAAGAAGACAAGCAAGAGACAACCAGGTACTGGAGGCTCAAGTGAAGGAACTGGTAGTAAACCAGGGGTTCTCGATGAGTTCACAGTCGTCTCTGCTACCTTAAGTGAAGGAACTGGTATTAAACTATGGGTTCCTGATGAGGAAAATGACATAACTGAAGAGAAGGTTATTCTTGAATGGGGAGATGAACAAGACAGTGAATATTCTGATGATGATAAGGCGATTCTTGGTGTGAAGAGTGTTAGTGTCAAGAAATTGCATGGATATGGTCACTTGGAAGAGATTGTAGTGAAAAGATCTGATCATCAGCTTTATAAGTTTAAAGAAGGTGACTTCGTTGATCTACACCTAAACGACATTAAAGATATGCTTCTTCTTGTTGTTCAACACAAGCAATTCCACCTCGACGGGAGTGATATTGTTGACTTTATTGTGGCCCTTTATATGTTCACAAGAAGCCTAATCCTCAAGAGACATGTCGAAGATTTACAACTTGGTGTAGAGAGTTACCAGAAGAAACTTAACATCATCAAACCTTATAAGACATTTCCAGAAATTAAATTCAAAGAACCTTACACTCCATCATACGATCCACCATGAATTGTCTATGAAGACCTGAACAAACAGAAAAGAGTTTTGCGAGCTGATGAGCTGTACAAGTTCTCGGATGGCACACTCAAGTCTGTTCGCGATGAGATTCATCATAGAGTACTCGACTTTCGTCTGGATTACAACATGGAGATGCCAACGAGAAAGTGGATGGCTGTTGAGCGAAAGAGGTCGGGTCTTATGATTGAGTTAATCGATAAGCAGCTACGAGAAAGGGAAATCATCATAAATTTGGAGCGATTGGTTGGTGCACGAGAACTCGAGATGGACTACAAACTGATGTCGCGTGCCGTTTAATCGTCAGGTCCAATCTCAAAATCTTATCTTATGAATATTGTGAATATGTAGTATAGACTTATAATAGTAGGCAATATAAATAGTGTTTGAGTACGAATTTTCTAGAATTTTTCAATAAATTCAAAAAATTTCAAATTAACGTGCTCAACACTATATATATAATACCCTCATAAATTGAGAGGGAACATTATAATGTTCCTAATACGGCTTGTTAATAATTAGACATTTTTTCCCTGACACCATTAATATTTGAATCAATTAACATCCAAAATATCAAGTGATTTGACAGTTTTGATAAGGGGAGAAAATGTAATTAAAATATATGGCTAAAGATGTGATTTTAAAGGACTCTAGTGGATGCTTTACCCTTCATGTGCTAAATATTTTTGAATATCGATGCACATGTTAAGGGGGAGCAATTTCAAATGGTTTTAAGGCTGAGAATAATACCAAAAGACCGACCATGTTTGTAATTACTTAGAGTTATAAGGTGGTTAGGATTAGGTATTCGTTCCCACGATCCAGCCTGAACCGGAAGGATCTTCCCAGGGACCTTTTGAAAATTAGAATCTAACTTTTGAAATCTGTTTTCCTATTGATCTTAAGTGATATTAAAACTGACTCAAGTGTTTTGCACAAAAGCCTTTGACTAATGAGTCATAAGAAGTTATTCCAAACACCCCTTTCAGAACTTGACAGTTTTGAGAAAAGCTTTTAAAGTGAAATCTTATGAACAAGTATTAACTACCAGATGATTTTTAGCTTAAAACAAACTTAATAAACATGAATTAACAGCTAAATTTATCTAGAAATCCAAGATCTATACTATGCTATCTAATATTTTTGGTTTTTAGGTTTTTTTTAGACAGAAACTAAAAATCTAAGATTAATATTTATCAAGCTAAAAACAGATGAAGATTTATAACTACTAAGCACTAGAAAGGTTAAATAAGCACAAATAAGACAAAAGCTAACAATCAATAAGCATAGAGGCAGATAAGCAAAGATCTATACTAATGAACTATTAAATGCAAATTGTAAAAATAATAAAGGAAACTTACTTGATCCTCTAGCTAAACAAGAGGGACCACACTTGGCAGCTACAAGCTCTCCTAGCTTATTAATAAGCTAGGAGTTAAGTCCATGGGGATCCTTCCCTTTTAGATCCCCCTTCCATAAGCTCAAATCCAATAAGGTCCATTATAAATGTAAGTTAAACTGACTTTAAGTTTAGGTAAGATTAATACTGAATTAAAATAAGCTCTATTTCAACTTATAGACTGAAAGAGCTTAAATTGTGCTTATTAGCTTATTGAGACATTTGACTTATTAGAGCGCTTTTGATAAAAAGAAAAGAGAGTATAAATGACTTAACTTAAATTTTATTAATGAAAGTTATGATTAATCTACTTGAAAAGGCAATTACAAATTATTTTAAGGAAAATTACATTTAAGAAAATACGAATAAGCTAGTCTAAAAAACTACATAAAAACCCTCCATCGTGTGTGTGGGGAGAGGTGAGGCCTATTTATATGTGTGAAAGAAGCTTTCTAGGGATGACTTGCCTTTGCTCTTCAATCCTTCATTCTTCACCACTCATTGTCTATAATTATTGGATCAATGTTTTTCGCCGGTGGATCCATAACCTCACTCACACGGATTGCCATGGTGTCATTCTTTGAATGTGACAAGCTTGTGCTGTTGTGTGAGTGTGTTTAGTGCTAAAAACCATACCCCTTGTGCTTTCACCATTGCTGACGTGGCCTCCTCATGAGAGTGAGCTAGTAAATTCCCTTTATTAGACTGATTTGTCCTTGTAATCTTGTTAGTAAGCTCTTAAATAGACTTTCTTGCCCCTTAATTTCAAAAACCCTTTGATTGAGTGAATGGTAACTTTGGGACGACGGGTGAATAGTATCTCATTTTGGCGCCCAAAGTTTTAACTGAATCGGGTTAAATTCAGTTGGAGTTTGGGGAAATTGCAAATCTAGTCCCTCTCTTTCTTTATTTCCTTTTTAAGTTATAAACAACTTTCGGAATTGCAAAACTAGCCCTTGTGGTTTATTAAAAGGAGAAATGGGCTTGACTAAGTGGGCTTAAGGATCCGGGTGAGGGGTTTTTGGGCCCATTAAGGTTTTTAAGGCCCAATAAGAGGTGAGGGGCTATTTTTGGACTTTAGTGAAACTTGGAGGGTGAAAATGGAATATTGTGGGTTTTGTTGACTTTTGTTGACCATGATTTGACCATTTTGACTGAGGGTTTGACTTTTCCTGGCTTTGGCATGATCTCTTCGGCTTCGGCTTTGATTTCTTTAGCTTCTTGATCACTCATCCGTTCTCGTGTCCGTTTTTGACTGTTTTCTACTGATTTTTGACATATCCATACCTGCATACATAAAACTCAGATACAAGCACATTTTTGCCATTTTTGATTCGTTTTGGGTTTTATTGGACCTTTTTAAGCATAAATAGATATGTGTATTCTACACTTATCAAAATTCCCCAAACTAAACGATTGTGTGTCCTCACGCAATATCACATGCCTTATAACCAAATACCTCGAAAATTCCCCAAACTAAACCTTTGAAAAGTAGCAAAGAGTTTTGTTTAAGAGATCACAAGTTATAAAACACCCGACTTCCCATTTTCTAAGATTTTTTTTTTTTTTTTTTTTTTTTTTTTTTTTATTAAATAACTACCTAACTACAATTTATTTGTGTTGACATAATGTATTGTTTTCATTACCTCATTGGTAACTTTTAGGATCATAGAACAAAAAGCACAATTAAGTGTTTAAAAGATAACTTCGTCATCCCCGATTTTTTTACTTTTCCCATGCCAAGCTTAAAAACAAGATCATTGTTAATTACAAGTCATGACACTAACACTACTCATAAATACTAATTGTGTACTTACTTTTCCTCCCGCAAATCCTACTTTTGTATCTCAGGATTTTACTTAAGTCATATACCCGAAGGCTCTTTAAGACTTTTGTTTCGATATTTTATTAATTCCAAAAATAAAGCGTAATGGTAAAGAACGCAATAATTAGCTCCTAGCCCTTTTCAAAAGATCAAATGCAATCAAGAATAAAGTCCACATCGAGGCAACCAAAATTTGGCTTTTATTAGGCTACTTAAGCAAGGCACCATTCATGTCATATACCCTAAGGCTCTTTAAGACAAGAATGAACCAATCTTATTTGCACCATATACCCTTAGGCTCTTTAAGGCACAAAATAAGACAAAAAATTAAGCAACATTATTATACCTCAGTCCTTTAGAAGGCTACAACATCGGCCACGCCTCCGACAAGATGTAGCAAACATATTTCGACTTCGGTAACTTCCTCGACCTTTTAGAAGGCTGTAACATCGGTTGTGAGCCGGCAAGATACACAAAAACCTTTTATCATCGTCAGATATTATTGAATTCTACTTATCCCATATACCCTAAGGTGCTTTAAGGAATAAGCAAAATATTTCTTGAAATGATACATATAATATGCCAAATTAAGTATTCCTGATGTGTACTCATCCTAATCATAAAGGAACTAGAGAAAACTTCTATTAGCTAATTATTAACCAAAAAACTATACAACTCTATTTATTAAACATTTCTATATAAAAGTGAAATAAGCTAATGGGAGAAAAAGCCACAATTAATACTTATGAGCTTGAAAGAAAACCAACTATTCTACGTTTAATGTCATGACTTATAAAACACATATTTCTGTTCTCGCATTTAAAATCTCCCTAAGAAAGAAAATATCTGCGAACACTTAGCCATATAAAATCCAACTTGGCATTTTTTAAAATCTACTTGAGATTAGCACAAGTCTTCATTTACTAATGATTCAAGTCTAGCATGTTTAAAGTCTACATGAGACTAACACAAACTATCATCATTAATAGTTAAGGGAGAAAGCTATAACTCTACACGTACGATCGGGTCAAAAATTACTTTTTATTCTTACCAACGGAAAACCTACATTTGAGTCTTAACATTTTTTTTGAGATTAAAAACTTACAAATAAGAACTTAAAAATTTAAAAATTTTGCTATTTTTGTGGGAAAAACGGGTACGTGAGAACAAAACAATAAGCAAGCAACATCAAATCGATAGATTCCCTTCCCCAAACTAAAACGAAACATTGTCCTCAATGTTTAAAGTCGGGTCTCTACGTAAATCTAAGCCGTTTATGAAGTATGCAAAGATAAACGTTAATCGATAAGATGAAAGGATATCGGATCTCCCCAAACTAATTTCACACAAAGGATGAGAAGCTCGAGTGAAGCGGGAAAAATCAACCGGACACGAGAGGCATCAAAAATTCGTTGGTCGAGTTCCTACCAAATCACACTCAACAAACAAGACAACAAACAGCAGAGAAATCGAAAGTGTTACAAGCCTCTCTCAACACAACACATTAAAAAATAGAAAGGAATAGCATGGGGTGAACTCCCACGAAGCGGCTTGTTTTTTGTCACCGAGTCGCAAGCTTGACTCGATCCCTGAATTAATTTGTCCTTAGGGATAGCAAATGGGAAACTTTCATTGAACATACCACTGGCTTATGAAACGTGATGATGCCGGGGTCAAAAACAAAATTCCTCCACTCCTAAAGTATAAAATCAGGTGAATTTTCTTGGGTGTAAGTGAAGAATGGAAGAAAAGTCCAAATGATAAATGTGAAGGAATTGACCATCTTCCAACATTGCTTTAGGCAGAAAGCTTCATTAAGTACAAACATTCTTTCATACACCAAAATGGCTCAAATTCAAGACATTTAGTTAGGATGGTTCTGGCGCGGTAGAAGAAATGACGGATCTTTGAAAACTAAAAGAATCCCGGAGGAAATGTTCTCTTTTAGATTCTCCTCCAATGTACAAAGATTTTTAATCCATTAAGGCCTGATAAACTAGTATACCGAGTTAATACTTTGTCCTCGTTTCCCGAGAAATACAAGATAACCACTAGCCGACAACGTCCGCAGTGAAAGGTGAGACGGAATCGACAAAAAAAGGGTAAAATACTTATACGGAGGAATTCAAAATGAAACGGTTAAGTCCTTTTTAAAATCCTTTGGTTTGGAGAAATGGTCATTAAAATCAATCGGATTATCAAAAGGGATTCTTATTGGCATAACAATAGTATGGATTGGAACATCACTTGAAACTTCATCTTCTTTTTCTTTGATTCCTTCGACTTCTTGAGGACGAGAAAGAGGTTTTGGTGTTTTATGTAAGTAAGTTGCCAAAAGACAAATTATCTTTTTCCTTATTGCAATTCGAGTCATCATTTTCCACACAAATCGGACCAACGAGAAAAACATCGGTGTTTTCCATGAACAAACCTTCTCTCTGGTGAGAGTAGGGAAAGTAGGATTGCTACTTGAAATTTCAAGGGTGGGAGGGAGGTTAAGATTAATTCCTGGTGGAATCGAATCTCTTTTAAGATAAGCTTCAAATTCACTTTCTTCCGGTGAGGTAAGTGTGAAGGAAGAAGAAGACTTAATCTCAGTATCCTTATCGTTCTCTTCAAAGAGAGGATTCACGTTGCTAGATTTGAAATTATCATTGAATTCGAAAAGAGGATTGTTGGAAACACGAAAAGTGTCGGTCACTTCCAAAGTTGTAACAAGTCTTAGCTCGTAGTTAGTATAAGGATTAGATTAGTAATCTAGTCCGGCCCAAGGCCCATGGGTGGCCCAACTCCAGCCCATGGGCCGGCCATGGTAGTATAAATATACCCTCTCCTAGTCTTGGAGAGGGTTGGTTGTTCCATTTGTTTTCACACATTCCATAATACATTCTTACCAAATCCATCCAAGTTTTCTCTCTAAACATCCAAACCCACTCTCACTTATGTTCTTGGATATATCATTAGATTACTATTATTCTTCAATTGGTATCAAGAGCCATGGCGTGGTGTGTTTAGATTTTTGTGTTTGATTTGTGTTCAAAACCTTTACAAAGATCAATTTAGTGATAAAAAAATTTTTGGCTTAAAAACCTCAAAGTTTTCATTTTTATTGTTCCTATAGGGTTAGTAATACTAGTTGTACAAGAATTGTTGCGAAAATAAATCATTAAAAATCGTGTTTTTATTGAGTTTTGAAAATTTGGGTTCGTAATAAGTTAGTAGCGAACTAGTCATTCGAACAAGCTATTCGAACTAGTGAATCGAACGAGAGGACCGAACGAGCGACTTCTTGTTTGAATCGAACGAGCGTCTCATAGTTTGAATCGAACGACTCGACTTCTAGTGAATCAACAAGCCGTTCGAACTGTGAGGATCGAACTACTCGTTCGAACAGAGAAGATCAACTAGCCGTTCGAACGAAGGATCGAACTAGAGGATCGAACCAGTGAAAAAATTAAATTCAAACTAACAAACCATTTTAAATTAGAGTTATTATCTTTGACCTTGGTAAAATCCGTGAAACCAACACTTGGTCTCCCGTTGTTGTCAAGAAATTGTAAAATCCGTATATTTTAATTCAAGACCAACAATCACGTATCAAACACAATTTCTTTACCACCGATCGGATCAACTTGTAATCTTTATTGATAGCACAATGACGTCTCTTGTCGAGAAATCACTCTCTCTGGAGGTGACAACAAACCACCGATGCTGGAAAAACACCTTGGTATGATTCATGGAAAAGCATAATGGAACTTTAACTGATGAATAACCACATGGAAGAATTATACTTGCCTCTGTTGAAAAAGGAGCCACTGTTTCCTTCAATCACTGAGGATGGAGTAACAAGGCTAAAGCGAATATTTGAGCTAACTCCAAACTCCCGCTGAAGCCATTCAAGCAGAGTGCGACATCAAAGCAATTAAACATCATTCTCTATCAAGGCCTACCAACCGAAATCTATGGCTTTAAGTGCGTCACATCGTGTAGCAAAGGATCCTTTGGGAGAAGATTAAACCTGTAAGCAAGAACATCTATTAACCAAACAAGAACGTGAGTGGCAATCTGGTATATGAATTTCGATAAGTTCACTACAGAGAGGAGAGACGCTGCATGAATTATTACTTGAGGTTCACTCTGTTACTCAATGATTGAACATTTCATGATGCCTTTGGAGCAGATTTGCAATTGAACACCAAGTTTCTTAAACACTCGTACCTGATAATGGAGCAAATTTTGTCACGTACTGATTTACACTGGTTAAAGATTTGCACACTAACAACGTTGATCAACGTCATGCTCAACTGCAACAACATGAACGACATGCAATTGAATTCGATGATGCATAGAGAACCACACTGACTCCTCATGCTTTAGTGCATCTCACCAATTAACTCAGCCTGCATATCATATTCATCTACCCTCACCCCCCCATCCTCTGCTCAACATCAGATTTCACATATCAGACTTCACAGTTGGTTACACCCTATCAACCTCAATCAACAACTACTTACAACTACTTATTCCAACAAATGATATCAATCCAGCCGTTCACGACACAACGTTTAATTCACAACAACCATCAATCTCACGGTTGGAATATGCTCCCAACAACCTACAGCGCAACAACGCTAGTTTTCCCAACCAGACTCCAATAGGGCCCGCCTATGATGTTTCTAGAGGTTCCATAAGGGGGATGGGAAACGATTGATAGCAATATCACATGATGACATTCTTGACTTGCTGTTGTCACATCTCGCATCCTACCACCAACAACCAGCTAAGACTGTCGTCAAACCTCGTCAACAACTACCATTCTATGATGGAAAAGTGACGGTGCAAACCTGTCCAGGGAGACACACTTCTTAAGCTCTGTTGGGAAACAGACCAAGAAAATACACATCTGGTGCAAGTGGTAACAACACGGGAAAACCACGACTGTTATTTGTTACAATATGCAAAGGGAGGGTCATATGCAAAGCAGTGCCTAAGCCTAATCGGAAAAAGGAGGATGATACATGGTTCAACACCAACGATTAAATGTTGTTGGTTCAAGCTCAAGCCGCTGACAAGCTTTAACAGAGGAAGAGATATGCATTCTTTGGCAGATCCAGGACTCCCTGATGTTCAAACCTCTCAACATCATGCACTCACAATCTTGCAGTATCAAGCCGATGATCTGATGCCTTATGATCTCTGATGTGATGAACTCAATTCACCAAAAAATTGCTCTCAGCGATCTCTCAAGAATGATCAGATGCACTCACTGAGGTACACAATCATATAATCTGAACTGTGACTTATACAATCAAAGTGAGACAATCATGACGTCTTCTGACAGTCGAATGATGTTGAGTCAAGTCAGAAAACTGATAAATCAGTGATAGCAATATCATTCCTTATTTCTCAGTTATCTGAGTGAAACACAACGAACACTGTCCAGAAATCTAACTCTTCTGCTCACCAAGAAGTCCAGATATTACTATGTTTGACCAAATAACTTACCAATGAGCCGCATTGCCACCTGTCAATATCAGGCTTCTCCTACCGAGCTTGACAGATATAAAGGAAGAGGTTAAAGAGTTGAAAGAAAAACAAAATGGTGAAAACATTTTATATCAGTTCAAATGAACAGTTTGCGGAGATTGCCACATCTGTAACAAAATCTTTTCCGAACAGCGCAAGAAAACGATTCTTTAATGAAAACAGTTTCCTGAACTAAAAATAAGTTGCAATTAGAAGAAAACAGAACTATTGAAAGAAGAATTGAGTAGAAAAAAAATTAACAACTTTGATAACATCACTTTTCGAAAAGAGGTCAATCTGCGCAAACTGTTCGTATGCTGACTAACTCCAACGTGGTTAGATCATTCTCTCGAAACAAGCTATCCGGTTTTTGAAAAACCTTTCTGGTTTTAAGAAAAAAGGATGTGGTCCCATTCTGATGAAACATTAGACTAAGTGAAAAAGAGTCCGTTCAAAATGCTTTTACAAGAAACAAGATCCATTGTATATGAAAAAGTAAAATAAACACGAGACACCATTAATTATGATATTCTTAATAAACGAATACTACTAACGATTTGGTTCGACAAAAACCTTTTGAAAAAAAAAATTAATTCTAACATGCCTATTGGAAAGAGACGTCGGATCCTTCCAACTTTAACCCTCTCAGTTCTTCCACAACCCAATAGTTAAGGTTCCAAAAGAACTTCCTACATAATATGGTGAATACTAGCTTGAAAGAGGTAAACGCTATCTATACTTCGGCTTTGATCAGTTGTTTAAAGAAAAATCCGACTGCCACAGTTTTTTTATTTTTTTTTATCAACTGAGGCACGTGGGGGTTTGAACATACAAAGGCTTGTTTTCGAGATGAAATCATTCCGTTTTATAAAAAACTTAAAAGATATCTTCAATAACTTCAACCGATACTTGGTTGAAGACTTGCTGATGTCCAAAAAGTCTTTTATTCAAATGGAACAGCTGTCGAACAACATCGCTTGGAGTCCAGAACTTTCGAAGTTAAAATGAATCAAGTTTTGGGTGAAAACGAACGACTCTTGGAACAAGCTATTGAATAAGGAATTGTAAAGACTGTTGGTGAACTTATCTGAGATTGCAAATGTGAAAATGTGACTGAATGTCAAAAGTTTCCGAACTACGAGACTGAAGCTTGTCAGAAAAAGGATGTTATGTTGATAAAGAAACTTACGACAATCTTTGCAAGTGTTTTACAACTCTTGAAAAACATTGCATCACTTTGGAAGCTGATTCTCAACTTAATCAAGAAATTTTTCAACAAGAAAACAGTGTTTTAAATCAAAATGCTCCGAGCTTTACTCAATTGTTTGAATTAAGTGAATTGAAAGCTCAATACTCAAGCGATAACACGTCATAGTCAAGTTTGAGGAAGAGAAATTAAGGTCGTTTACAAGGAAATGGGTGGAAGATCCAGTCAAAATGGTACAGAGGATATAATAAGACACTTAACATAGAAGTGGAACATAAGTGACAAAACTGTTACAGGAGAATGAGCATTAGAAACAATTAATAACAACGTTTGACTTCATATGCCCCAAACGTGTATCAATTCAAAAGAACAATGTGGAAGCGTTAAGCAAAACAAGTCAATATAAAGTCTGGAATTTCTGATTTAAAAGCAAAACTTCAGAACAAGGTTTTGGGTCATAGCAGCCTAAAAAATAAAGTTAAGGAAACTTCAAAGGAAAAGCGATAGATAATAAAGAGACGTGACCACTCTGTTGATCCAAACGGTCTAAGATAACATGGAACCAATCACACCCAAAATTTTTGAACAAAAGGGACTGCTCACTTCTTCGTATATTAAGACATACCCAGGAAGAAGCTTTAGGTCCATTAGGGATCCTAGTCGAACAATGTAAAAGCAGTATTATCCTCAAGATCCACTTTTTAGAGTCCTCCTTTAGTAGATAACCAAAGTTTTCAGAGTTGCTTGTTCATACATAAGTAGATCATGCCCTAGCATCAACAATTGTGTTCACATTAATTGAGGTCATACCAAGGAAAAGGACATGCAGGTTAGTTTGCCGAATCACCTACATCCAAAGAAACCACAAACTAGTTTTCGCTTCAAACATAGTTTCATAACCAAACTTGGTGTTCATTCTACAGGAGTAAGACCTATCTACTAGTGGCTGACGGATCACCAGCCTTTCAGGCATAGCAAAGAAAGGATAGGATTCTGCAAACACAAATCTAAATTCGAATAATAAATAGGAAGCTCACCCAAGGGAACTTGTTATAAATCTAGTTTGAACAAAATGAAATGGACTGTTAAAGTTACTGAATTCTGCTCTGTGCGAAATCACAAAAACAGAGATGATTCCTGCGATTACTGTCTGTGTTAACAGTATGATTGCATGACTTTCTGTTACTGTGTGTGTTTTCTAATGAGTGAATGTTGTGAATCTCGTGTGCTAAACCTAAAGAAGAATAAACCAAAGAAAAGATATTTGGAAAGCCAACATGAAAGGGTTCTTCACTCCAAGATATGATATATTGGGAGACACAACCAGTCGGGACCTTCACTATTGTAGGAAAGCGTGCCCTTTAACTATATTACCATACTAAGAAGTGCCTATCTAGGAAACCAATTAGTTCTAGACTTCAGAATCACCCAAACCGTAGTAGAATTGGTAGACTCATGGAATACCAAGAAGAATAAAAATGCTGAGCTCTGTTAGGCAAAACTAAGGCTTTACAACCTATGTCTACTACCAAAAAAGGAACCCATAAATCCTGGGGATCCACAATTACAAATTCCATCTACCTCTTTAATGCACGCAGGTTGTCCTAATCGGCCTCGGATTTGGATCCGGTTGCATCAACAGTAGCACAGACCGTGATAAGAACGCGCACCCAATGCTCACCAATTTCGTCCAGTAAATTCTTGGTACATTGAAAGACGGAAAAAAAAAAAAAAAATGACCAACTTGCAAAAGATAATGGGGTTTTGGAACTAGCAGATTGGAATGTTACATCCAAGTTTTTTATTACTTGAAGGATTGGCGCATAATCTTTTTTCCGTGATGGACAATTCTGTGATTCCAATCTTGAAAGCTGGTCGTCAACACACTGCTCATCACAATCTAAAGGTGTTAACATATTGAACGGATCTTCGCGGTGATAACCTTTATAACTCTCTCTCTTGGAATATGATGGCATCCTCTCCTATTTGTCTATTGTCAAAGGCGTCTGAAAACCAGTCTTGTATGGGCAATCGCGTCTTCCTCATTTGAAACTTTGGTTCAATCAATCAATCTGGCAAGACATGGAACTGGTACGAGGTCTCCCTAATCTCAAGTTTGAAAAGATCACTATTTTCTGCATGTGCATTAGGCAAAAGTTCTAAGAAACCCCACAACCCAAATCTGAAAAAACACCAATTCAAGAAAAACGTCTACCTGTTGCCTACGGATCTATGTGGCCAATGCGTTCACGAGTCATGAAAGAAGTACAATCCTCGTATTGTTATGACTACTCTAGAAGTACTTGGCAAAATCTTTGCGATCAAAAGATGAAGCCCCACTTTATTATCAACTTTTTGAAGATATCCAAGTACGGCTTAAGGAAACCGTCCGACACGCATCAGAACAAATAATGGAACTGAGTTTGTTAATCAGACATTGCGTGAATATATAGTAGAGTTGGCATCTCTCATGAAACATCAGTTGCACGCTCTCCACAGCAAAACGGTGTTGTTGAAAGACTGAAATCGCACGCTAATTGAAGCAGCAGCACGCACTAGTTAATTTACAAAAGCTCCTTTATTTCTATGGGCCTGAAGCGTTGCCATACACATCCTGTTATACCAAAATCGTTCATGATGAACGTCGTCGGCCACGGTAAACTCCTATATGAGCTTTGCACGAACAAACCTCACCTTATCTATCTTATTTACATGTGTTTGTTGCACTTTGTTACCCAACGAATGATAGTGAGAATTTGGGTAAGTTACAACCAAAGGCTGATATTGGTATTTTCATTGGATATGCCCCCACAAAGAAAGCTTTCCGGATTTACAACAGACGTACCAGAAGAATAATTGAAACAATTCATGTTGATTTTGATGAGCTGACCGCGATGGCTTTGTACACAAGCAGTATCAGACCCGCGACTTCATTAAAGAATCCTGTATCAATCAGTTTCAGACTCGTGCAAAAAACCCCTCTCTCTTTAACACCATTTGTACCACCATCGATGATCTGACTGGATTTTGTTGTTTTCAACCCATGTTTGATGAGGTCACTATAATGTTGATATTCCATGTAGCACCAGAAGTCATTGCTCCATTCCTGAAGCAGTTGCACTGAACATGCGGTATCAACTGTTCACCTTCCCTCAACTACATTTGATCAGAGATGCACCATCACCATAAGTAACTCTCGTTACACCAATAAAAACTCAAACACCTATGATTTCTCATTCGTTAAAAATAATCACGATATTGAAGGTTGCACACATAGGGTAAATGATCCGTATTTGAGTATCCAATTCCAGAAGTTACTTTTCTGATCAATCTTCAATCATCATCATTATACCATTACATTGTGCCTCCCGATTACCCTATTTTTGTACACAACAGCAAATGGACGAAGGATCACTCGCACTTGAGAATAAATCGTTGCTGCTTTGACAGCCAGTTTCCACTCGCCTCCAACTCATGAACAAGCCCTCTTCTAGCTAGCTAATAGCCTTCCTAACTGTCAGTTGAACCCGAAGAACTACAAGAAGCATTAACCCAAGCCTGTTGGAGATTGAAGCTATGCAAGAGAAAACTTCATGAAATTTGGAAGCGTCTGGAGTGTTTTGGGAACTTGTTCCTATCTCCTGACAAAAGCATTTGTCATCTCTCTTAAGTGATTATATAAGGTTAAAACTTGAGGATATAGGATTATTCTAAGATTAATAAGGCTCGTGGTCCTTCGGTTATCGTCAAGAGAAGTAATGAATTTGAAGAGTCATTCTCTTTCCGGTTACAAGATTAGAGCTATGTCAATTTTTCTAGCCATTTGCTCTCACATGAACATGTCATCTACCAAATGGACTTGAAGAACTGAATGCGTTTCTGAATGTTAATCTCTAGAAAATTTATCTTACCAGCCAGACATTTGTGGATCCAACAAAACCTAACCACGAACAAGCTTAAAAAGCTCACTATGGGCTGAAACCAGCTCCACGTGCTGTATGATATGTAGTCTTCATTCCGATACCAATGTACTTTCTCCAAAGGCTGCAGTGATCCAACTTTGATCATACCTAAAGAAGCAACGATCTAATTCTGGTACAAATCTATGTCGTTTGATAATTATCTTTGCTGCCGCTACCCCTGAACTAGTGTATTCTATTTGCTAACATTATGTCTCAAAATCAAGATGTCCGATGATAGGAAAAATCCTCCATTTTTCTTAGACAATCCAGATTTCTCAAAGTCCCAAGGCATCTTCATAAACCAATCTAAATATGCTCCTTGAATCACTTAAAAAAATGCTAAAATCTTGTAGACCCAGTGGATACACCCATGCTGGAGAAGTCCAAACTGCGTGATGAGATAAAGAAGGGAACCTGTAGAATCCATCACATTACGTGGTATGATTGGGCACCTCTCCCTTTTATCCTTACACAGTAAGACCTGACCCGAACAAGTTGCAATATGCATGTGAGCCCGAATCACAGGCACGGCCTACCGAAAAGCACCTAAAATCAGTAAAAAGGATATCTTTTCTTTCGTAACCTAAAAGGAACCGTTCAACGGGGCTTTGGTATCCGAAGATTTCTCCTTTGCACTAACCAGCATTGCAGATGCGGATCATGTAGGTTGTCAAGATACACGCCGTATTACTTCTGGCAGTATACAACTTTTGTGTGATAACTTGTAAGCTGTCGTTAAAAGGCAGAAAGCGCTGCGATATCCAGTAACGAGGAAATAAGCTGAATATAATTGCCTTGTGTCTGTTGTTGTGCCAAGTCCATTTGATGAATCACAACTTACCCGACTATATTGGCTTTGATTTTCAATAAAATTCCAATGTAACTGTGATAACAAAAGCGCGACTATTGCCTTATGCTTCAATAAATGTTAAACATTCCAGATCAAAGCAATATAGACATCCGGTCGAATATCATCAAGGAGCAGGTTGAGAATTGGGTGATCGAACTGTTACTTTGTCAATACGGAAAATCAACTGGCGGATAGTCTTCACTAAAGCTCATATGGCCGAAAAGAATTGAATTTCTATCAACAAGCAGGGAATGCGATTTACCGCGATACGCTGAAACAATTGGCAAGATGAAGTTGATGAATAGTGGTGGTACCTATTCAAATTTCTCTGAATCATAAGTTTATCCCATAAAATCAGAAAAGACACAAAAAGAATTTTATTTTCATTTTTATAAATTCAGAAAAACCAAAAAGATTTTCTTTTATATAAACCTTTCAAAAACAAAAATACAAAATTAAAAAAATGAGAAAAATTTCAAAAAGAATATTACAATGGCATTCTTCCTGCAATCGATAACATTTAAACGGTCTTAGAATGCATTTATCAATGATACAAGCCCTGTATATGAAGTTCGATGCAGAAGTTTCAACTATGTTGTCACAACATGCCAAATGGCTTGCTATTATTTCAGATAGCGAACCCGGTCATCATCTTAAAGGCAAGTATTTCAAAAAGAAAACTTGACCTCTCAACGGGAATTTATTTTCGGGCATGGTCTACTTTATGACCATTCAAAGGCTTGTGATTACTTTGCATCACAACCCGTGCTTCCCTATATCCATAAGTGTCTGGTCTTTTTCATTAGCATCTATGTGATTAAAATAAGAGAAATCTTATTTTACTGGGTGTTTGTTGTTTTGTCACACATAAAATTAATCCAATCATCTGAAAATACCTTTCAAACAAACAATTTTGACTTCTCAAAACAATGGTCTACAGCTCTTTAAATAAAAACGGACATTGTTTGAGGGGAGATAATGTCAATTTCTTTGTCATGATCAATGAGCATTAAAAAAAGGGAAAAAGAATTATAAAAACGATTATCTTGCCTTTATGGTTATTTTTTTATGCCTTAGGAGGTGATAGTTCTGCTATATTATGTCTAGATGTATGAAAGATTTAAAACATTAGGGACCAAATGTGCTAATTGTTTATCTTGAATATACCTTATAAAACTTAATTGGCAAAACTAATAAGCTGAGTAAACATGGAGGGCCAAAAGTGTCAAATCTGAAATTGTGTTTAAACACTTTACCATCACACAATCCTCCCATTTCACTGTACACATACCCATAACACTCAACACGACACATACGAACACATCACAATCGAACACTTACATTCTAGCTGAATCATTTTTCCATTTCAATCTAAGGTATAGAATTTTACTCGATCTTGCATCTCCTAAACAACTCTGAATCCTTAAAAGAAATGTGTCGGTATTATCTCATTTTTGGAATCAAGTACAGCCCTAATTATAAAATTAGGGTTCGTCAAATCAAAAGGTGGTGAAAACGTGTAATTGATTGAGGGATTTTGTAGTTCTAGGCTTCATAAATGTATAGGTTACTTGACTTGATCATTTGTTGTGTTTTAATATGATTCTTGAAAGTTTGTGTTCGAAAAATTGTGTAAAATGCGAAATAATGAAACAAAGGATCATTTTTATTGGCTAAGTTAAATGCTTAGTGGTTAAAAAGTTAAAATCGTTATTGCACAAACTTGTATAAATCGAACGAATAGATCGAATAATTAGTTGTGAGTCGAACGAGTGACTAAGTGAAAGGATCGAACGAGTGTGAGGATCGAACGAGTGATTTTTTTAAAAAGGGATCGAACGAGTGATTTTTAAAAAGGGATCGAACGAGTGACTCCTTTAAAGGATCGAACGAGTGTTGTTTTGAAGGGATCGAATGAGAGACTTAAAAAAAAAAAAAAGGATCGAACGAGTGTTGTGATGAAAGGATCGAACGAGAGACTTTTAAAAAGGGGATCGAACGAGTGTTGTTTTGAAAGAGGACCGATCGAGTGAAGTCTATTGTGGACCGAACGAGTGAAGTTTTAGTGTGGACCGAACGAGTGAATCATGTGAGGATCGAACGAGTAATTCCTTGAAAGGACCGAACGAGTGTCTAAATGAGAGGATCGAACGAGCACATGTTTGTGAGGATCGAACGAGCACATGTTCTAAGGACCGAACGAGTGCTTGTGTGCATGGACCGAACAAGTGTAATTTCAGTGCAACTCGATCTAGCTGTTTTTTAGGACCGAACGAGTGTTATTCTTTGAGGACCGAACGAGTAAAGTTATCAACACTTAACCAATTTTTTGACATAACACACTTAAGATCAAATTTTTTCTAACTAAGATTAAATTCAACAAATCTCTTAGTTTCAAATAGACAGTAAAAGCTTGACAAAACCAAGGTTAACTACATTCGACTTAATTGTTAGGATAGGTGCCTTTGTCTTACACGCTATTCGTCTATCTAAGTAGATTGATCTTCAAAAGTGCTAAAAGTCATAAAGGTTCTCATGAATGAATGATTGTGTTTTCTTATAAACTGCACTCACTCTTTCTTAAACAGACTCATGGCACTCTCAATAGCGGATCAGATTGCTTTGGATGATGCATTGGTGGCTCCTGCTGACCGACTTAAGATTGGAAAATGTAATCTTCGCTTAAGTTCGGATGTCACATCAAAGGAAGCAACCCTTCAAGTGGTCTACGATGTGTTAAAGCTCACTCCTTTCTACAAGGCATTCCAAGTCACTGCAGATGCTCCAGAGATCTATATGCAGGAATTCTGGGCTTCTGCTTATGTTCATAATCGATCTGTCCGATTTAAGATGAATAACAAGAAGCACATCATCGGTCTTGAGCAATTCAGGGACATTCTTCAAATTTGCCCTAAAGTCGGTAATAAGAAGTTTGTAGAACCACCTCTTGAGAAGGAGATCCTCATCTTTCTAGCTAGTCTTGGTCATTCTGGAGATATAAGGAAGATCACTGACGTTAATGTCAATAAACTGCATCAACCCTGGAGATCATTTGCTGCTGTAATCAACAAATGTCTCAGCGGTACACCATCATATGACAGTCTCCGTCTTTCTCAAGCTCAAATCTTGTGGGGTATGTACAATAAGAAGAACGTTGATTATGCATATCTTCTGTGGGAGGACTTCATTTTCAAGATTGAGAACAAAAATACGAAGAAGGGCAGTGCGATGTACTATCCTCGGTTCACCAAGTTAGTCGTCAACTTTTGTCATGGATAAAGATCCTTCAATTCCTCGAAGAAACAAGGTCAATTGGCACTATGCCAGAGATGACCCAATGTTCACTACAATCAATTTCATCTCAAGGAATGAAGACACTCAGTTGTACGGGGCTAGTCTGCCAGTATCATTAACCACGAGGACATCCGCAACTCGAATCATACAAAGATATTATGCTAATTGCTTCAGGAAACAATCTCTCCAAAACAAAAGGAAGCAAGAAGAAAGCTAATACAGATTCAATCACTAAACTGAAGCCTCCCACTGCCCCTAAAGAAAAGAAGTCTGGAAAAGGAAAGCAGAAGACTACAGAGTTGGAGACTATTTCTGAGGCGGATTTGACAAAGGCTGAGCAACTCAAATAATCACCAAAAGAACCGTACAAGAAACTCCAGCTCTCCATACCAGTGTTCTGAGAGAAGAATGGAACTGGTGTTACACAGGGTTTCCTGATGCAGCCTGATTATGACTCAAGGATATATCCTTGAAATCAAGTGACAATGATCAAGATGATGAGCAGACTCAAGATTATGAAGTAATATGATGACCATACGATGATGAAAAGTTCACGATGAAGATGAAGATGGAAACATGACGTTGATGAGAAAGCTCAAGATGATGATGATGAAGAGCAGACTGAATCAGACGATGATGGTGATGATTTTTGGCCATCCAAAGCTCACACCCATATTAAGACATACATACATTAAACGATACCTGATGAAGATGATCATTCGATCTGACAATTCACACACGCCTCCGTATTTCAACCATCAGATGACGAAGATAGTGACAATGAAGTTGAAGGAACGAATGTTGAAGGAACAAAGTCAGATGAAGAGGCTACATATGAAGAGGAATCAAGAAATGAGGCAGTCGAATACCAAACCGATCTGATGGAAGGAGAAGATGTAATGACAATTTATAATAGAACCCCATGTTTCAAGCAACCAGGGAAATTGAAGACACTCATGGAACCCAAGACTCAGGTAAAATCTTGATGGTACAACACAAGCTCGTCTGATCATCTGGATTCGCTCCACATGCTGAATCCAAACCAAGATACCTGGTGTTGATGATATTTTTTGGACAACATACTGAAGCACCGCATCTCCATTGATACTCCTGTAACAGCCATCATGGAGGCATCCTTCACCTGCACAGAAATCAATCTCCTCTCCAACACCGGAATCCTTTTCGTCATTCAAACATAACAACCACTAATTCAAACACCGGCTACCTACTACAACCCACGCACAAAATTACTTCCTAACTTTGCCTCTTGTTGGCTTTGATTATAGACTGAATAGCGTTTGAAACAACTTCTCGGAACTCAGACAAACAAATCATATGCTGAAGCCGCTCTCTCTATCCTAGGCACAGTCTGATCAATACTAGCGAAATAAATGCAGGAAGCAGAGGACGTTGCAGTCCAAATAGAAGTATGACATAATTCGAGAAGAGTCACTACAAACTGCATAATCACAAGTCCTTGATTTCAATCGGATGAAGGAATGAAGAAAATTATCAAAGGACAAGCAAAAGGAAGTCTCCAAATTACTCCCAAAATTTTGAGAAGTAAAGTAACCGATCAAGCTCGAGTTCTGATGTTTCTGGTGCGATCATCAAAGGAAGCCAAACACGTCTTATCGTAGCTGCAATTCTTTCAGAAGTTAGAAACTGAAAAAGATTTTAATGATAAGATGGAAGCTAACAACTCTATCAACAGAGGCCAGACATTCAAAGGCACTCTAAAAGGCAATTAGTTGATGCGGTGGGTGGGGGGGGGGTGGGGAGTGGAAGCCTAGGGGGTGGGGGAAATCATGTTAGATACATAGGCAAAACGGTCCAAAATAAGAAGACCTAAGACTGTGCAGATGAAATCAAAACCCTCACGCTTGAACAACCGGGGTCCAAAAGAAGAAGGTCAAGAAAAGACCCGCTTCTTAATACCAGTGCTCCAGAGAACGACAACCACGACCGCAGGAAAGACTACCACTACAGGATCTAAGACACACAAGAAATCTGCTAGCCAATCTGCTCCGGTAGAGGAAGCTATGCAAACTACAGATGTCTTTAAAGCACCTGCACACCAGGAGTTTGAAACAGGTGTCCATGATGAACAAGCAAAAAAAGAGGTCCAACATCTTCCTGACTGGTTTCAACAACCTACACGACTACCTTCTCCTAATCATGCATGGAATAAGTCTGTTCCTGCCGTTCATGAATCTGTCCAACCTTGGCTAAGCAATCTGGCACAACAAGACCCTCGAGAGTCATTCGATGAACTAACCTGATTAAATCACGGGTGTATGCCAAAACCACGAGGTAAATCATCCATCCTTGCATTTATCTCATCCATCTCAATCTGAGTTGATCGTCACTAGAATTCCATTCCTTGCATTTATCTCATCAATATAAATCCTTGCCAACTTCACCTCTTGAAATCTTCTTGTATAGCTAGAAAATGAGCTAACTTGATCAGTCTATCGACCATCACCCAAATCACATCATACTCACTACTTTGACCTTGTAAATTTAGTGATAAAATGGTCATTCTATCTTATTTTCACTCAGGTATCTCAGGCTGTTGCAGCAAGCCAAAAGTCTTTGACATTGCAGCTTTTACCTCTTAAACAAATCGGACAATTGCTAACATAGGTAGCTATATCCTTTTCTACACATGGCTACCAATACATGTCTCCAAGGTTATAGTACGTCTTATCCGCTCCCGGATGTACCAAGTATCTTGATGCATGGGCCTCATCCATTACACTTCCTACCAATAGAACCCAAATTCGATCCATAAAGTATAAACTCTCGTCTCCTTTTCTTTCCATCTTTTGATCTAAATCATGTAGCCTTTCTGCAAGAACGTTCTCCTATTTGAACGCCTCACTTTGGGCTGCCACTACCATCTCTTTCACTCCAGACTGAATGATCATAGCCATTGCTCGGACACGTCTAGGTTTCACCTGTTCCTTCCTACTTAACGCATCAGCCACCATATTCGCCTTACCAGTGATTGGTAGCGAATCTCAGCACTCCTAATCTCTAAACAGCTTCGATCCACCTCCTTTGGCGCATATTTAACTCCTTTTGGTCAAAAATATGCTGAAGGCTCTTGTGGTCCATGTAGATGACACTTTTCGTGCCATACAAGTAATGCCTCCAAGTCTTAAGAGCAAACACGATAGCTCCCAACTCTAAGTCGTGTGTTGTATAATTCTTCTTGTGAATCTTTAGTTGTCTCGATGCATTAGCGATTACCTTGCCTCTTTGCATGAGCACACCACCTAATCCTTGATTCGATGCATCGCAGTAAACTACAAAATCTTCAATTCTGTCTGGTAACGACAAGATAGGGGCATCACATAGATTATTCTTCAAGGTTTGAAATGCTTCTTCCTCTTTTTCGCCCCACTCATACTTTTAGTTTTTCTGAGTTAGCGAAGTAAGGGGTTTAGCAATATTGGAGAAATTTGCAATGAAATGCCTATAATAGCCAGCTAATCCCAAAAACGATTGAACTTCCGACGGCGTAAGAGCTTTCCAATTCTTCACCGCCTCTATTTTACTTGGGTCCACGTGAATACCACTCTTGTTGACCATGTGTCCAAGGAAATTCACTTCCTGTAGCCAAAACTCGCACTTGGAAAACTTCTCATACAACTTCTTCTTTCTCAGTAACTCCAACACCAAATTCAAGTGAACTTCATGCTCTTCCTTCGTCTTTGAGTAGATCAGAATTTCATCAATGAAGACAATAAAAACTATCTAGATACGGTTTGCACACCCGAATTCATAAGTCCATGAAAACCGCTGTGCATTGTTAACCCAAAAGGCATAACCTAGTAACTCAAAATGTCTGTATCTCTACGTTCGAATGCGCTTTGAAATGGAATCCTCGATGCACTCATACCGATGATAACCCTGACCAAAAAAACTAAGCTTCTAAGAAAGGACACGCTCCTCTCGTAACGTGATCAAACAAAATCATCAATCCAAGGGAGTGGATAACGGTTTTAATCGTTAATGTTCAAGCTCTTAGATCAATTACATTTCGAAAATAACCATCCTTCTCTCATAATAACACAGGCGGCTCCTCACAGGAAAATAACTAGGTCGTATGAAACCCTTGTCTTGCAACTCTCGAAGTTGTTCATACAATTCTTGCATTTCTAAGGGTGCTAGACGATATGGAGACTTCGCGACTGGCGTCGCTCCATGAACCAAATCTATACTGCGAACTCACTGTCGTCGTGTGGTTCATCACAAATCTTCCGAAAACACATTCAATAACATCTAGTAACAACGAAGAAATATCACTCAATTTCGGTTCATCTGACGCTTTGTGTTCATTAGGTTTTCACGACTCCTAGAGTATCGTTCACCATGAACCCGAAGAATCTCATCACCTTCCAACGGTAAATCCAAACTCACCGTCTCGATGACATACTATCAACAAACTAATTCCTGCTTGGACAACCTTCCATTCCACCATCACAGATCAATGAGGCTTCCACGACTCAACGTATTCAACGAACCCAAGGGTTACAAACAATCGAATAGGATAACATAACGAAATAATCCGAGTCAAATGGCTAGAATGCATATAGAGAAATCCACACATGCAAAAAAACGATGAATCAAATGACCTAAGAAGCACTTTTGAAAGAAGTATACGTAATTCATCGGAGTGAAAGCGGCAAACGATAAGAAAAATCAACGATGTCTACCAACACGACAAGAACACCATAAAAAAATATCAATACGAAAGACGGAACTTCTTATACCAATTATCGACTTACACTAACTCGAGAAGACCAAATTGAATAATGTTTTTATAAAATCAATTTAAATTAAGAAAGGTCGCTTAAGTAAAAAATCCATTTTAAATAATAATGAAATTTTCTTAAATGTAATCTTTGAAAAATTCATATCGGTTGTCATAAAAATCTAGAGATGGTTAATCTAAAGTGTATCATACCTTACCACTATAATCACTTAAACACCGTTTTTTATAATAAAATAAAATCTATTTACAAAGATCATCTATACACAGTTTCTCCAAACACTCAACACAATACTCGAAAAAAGAGTTTTTATAATTAGACATCAATGAATAAAATATGTTATCTCCCAAACAAACGACCAACCAAAGGAAGTACCAAAAGGGATCGTAAAACATCGTACAGACCCTAACACAATTCTATTGTTTGAAACGAAAGAAAATGCCAGGTTCCATATACTCAAAATAAAATCAAACGAACTCGTACAAGAAAACTCATGCAAGACGTTACGTACCCAAAAGAAAACGTAAGGTCTTATCTAACATAACGATCAACAGAGCAAACCTAAAAGCATCGATACTAAAACGTCGCCAACTGGTTACGAAAACCAAGGGATATACAAAGAACGGAGTAATGATCCACACTAATATATTAGGAACAATTAGTGCTTAAAAGAAACCTTTGATACTCATACGAGTAATCAATGCAACGAAAGAACTAACGAAACGCGCCTATACCCGAAAGAACAAATCCGAACAAACAATCGAGCAACGAGAAACCACAATAATAATAATAATAATAGGTATTCGCAATTACTAGATAGAAGAGGAACTTACTATCTATACAACTCAATTTAACAAATCCTCCAATTAGGGTAAGAGAATAATTCTCTACCCATACCACCATCCTTATCATGAATACACATATCAAAAAAAACATATTACACTACCACACCTTACAAACTCAAACAACAATAAAGCAATCAGGTCAACAATCTACGTGTGTGATGCCTTTATAATTATGTTGGCCACCATAATTATAAGTGCCTCCTTTCACACGTGTACTTACTTTCAAGATTACCCATTTCAATCATATTTCACATATAAGCACATATACCACATTGCACATTACTTACTTATATCAAAATAAAATCGAAATGACATAAAGGAACGAAAGTCTCGCAACAATTCCCAAAATACAAAATATCCGAAAGAAATAATCAATAACAACATGAAGAATAAAGGACGGGATAAACTTATGCTTGGCTCGCTTGGGGTTTGACTTTGCCTTCTCAAGAATCGACCGAGCTCCCGCGGGCTCCCAGCCCTATTACACAGCATATATCATCCGAAAAAAGGATCAACTATCCTATCTCCTTCGGTTCCACAAGAGGCTCCTTATAACGCTTAAGTACAGCTGGGAAACGGTTCCCCAACGAGACTTCTTACGGGTGGGGGAAAACATAGCTAAAATACAAAAAAGTAATACATATCATATCAAGATAATGGTAGGCAAAATAACTATAATGACAACTTAGCAAAATAATCGATATAATAAGCTATGCAAAAACAAAAGGAAGCATAGAAGTTATAAAAATAAACACTTTGAAGTCCTAAAAGCATCTATATGAAAGACCGCCTAGAGTTGATAACTTCTAGGCTCAACACCTACCTCTCTATAACCAAAGGCTCTGAAACAAACTGTCACAACCCTGCCAAAGCGCAAACAAAAGGAAACAGGGCGCACGAGAAAGGGAATCATCAAACACATTGGGCCGCCTGTATAAGAAACTAAAACCATGCATAAAAATACAAGTTAATATACATCGCAGTGTCATGAAAATACCCAAACACCATTAACAAAATCCAAAGGCGTCTGACCATTGAAATAAAGGCATGTTCACGTCAATGATAAATACATGACATTCAAACATTTAAACATCCTAACAAACAAGGTCTAACACATTCATCATTCAAAAGCAAATAACAAAAACTAGAGTAACTAAACTTACGTCAGCTTCCTACGTCCATCTAGCCCACTTTCTTAACCTTAACCTCATCTTCTGTATACCTGAAAATGATGCTTATACGTCAACACAATGTGGTTAGAAACAAGGTTTTCAGACACCACATATTCAACGTCCATTACCAAAATCCATTAACCGAGTTTGACTATGATTATAAAACAATAATTCCGCATGACAATTATGCTAACTAACATACAAGCTAACATGCAATTCAATCCCATCAATCATTCAACACTACCAAGCAAGACGACCTCAATCGGCTCTTTGATCATAACCAATCCTTTTTCCTCTAGATTAGGCCGAGATACCCGCAAGTAACCCCTCCTGACTAGGCAACAGCTCAATATCTATCAACAGACCAAATCCCTTTCCCTCTACTCATGCCAATGATACTCGTAAAGTAATCTACTTGACTAGGCAACATCTCAATATCCACATCACAAAACATGTAGCACATAACGCATATCAATCACATAATAGTCCATGCATTTACACTAACACATATTCAACACCAGGTAGATTTTAAAACTCATTTCAACACTTGCATCATTTCCACCCAGTATAAAACAATAAAGAAGTGGGACTAATGAGACTCACCTGAATGCTCCAATACGCAGCTTCCAATTCTATCAAACGCAGCAATACAAATAAATAAACACGGTTACACGCGCCCAAGCTAAAAGCGTATTGTCCCATGTAACACATATGATAGATGTCTAAGGTTTAATATTAACCATCATTGGTCACCCCAGACACCATATGCCCAACCTTAACCATCTCATTAACCCATTAAACAGAATCTAAAACTCACAATTGATTTAAAATAGCAGAATTTTAGTGTATTATTTACTCTCTTAAAATCCTTACTTGCTGACCTTACATAAATTATACCAAAATGTCATCTAAGTTCATTTATTAGTTTTACTAACTACCTGAGTGTTCTCCAAGCTCCCATTACATTTGTTTTTTTGGGGTTTTAACTAATCCCCAAATAAACTCAAACTTCAACAACTCTGTCCCAATTCGGTCTGATTGCACACTAAAATTATGGCCATATTTGCCCTAACTTAGACACATTATCAGGAAGTTTAACCTTCTAGGTTTCTTTATATACATATAGAACTTAATCACTGTAGATTGGCTAAACCTTAATTCCACTTTTAATTTAGGGTTTTACCCTCCTAAACATGACTTAATTCTGACCCGTATTTACTGTTTTGATAACTTTTCTTGTAACCAATATTTAACCAACTTTCAGAACTCCAAATCATTCGAGGCTAGACTTTATGAAAATAGACTCTTTGAACTACAATTTAGATACTTGAATCATATCAAAACACATTTTAACACAATATATCATCAGTTTGAACACAGCCCTAAATTCTGCTCAACTCTAAATCATGTTCTAACACAAACCCTAACATACAACATGCATGATCATAACTCTTAGAAAAACCATCCTAATCATTATACCATCATTAAGTATATATAATAATTCTAATTTTATGTAAACCCAAAGAGCCATCATAACTTATGTTACAGAATAACATAAACAGTTAAGATGAACATACATACTTGAATGCTAGCACCGTGAAAACACAATCTTGAGGGTTCTTGGATCACACAAAAATTCGGCACTCCTTAGGGTTTTGGAGGCTGAAATCGCAGGCACAAAGGGAGATGGGGAAAAGAATTATGAGCTAGGTTTATCTATATATAGTCCTAGGTATCCTTATCCCTTAAGTATTAGAGTTTGATCAAGTTTGGGCTTCCTATCCATCCCTTAACCCAATCCACTAGGCCGATCCACCCCCCCCTCTTATCCTTACTATTTTTATATATTTTTTTAATTATTAATTAACTAATTATCTTCATTACCTTAAGTTTTCATAAAAACCTAAGCTAATTTGGGTAAACCTTTTTACATAAACGCAACTTACTTAACTTTTTAAAAATAACTTTTCATTTCACATTTCACTTTCTATATTTAGAAAGTCCACTATAAATATCTAAATTTCACCCACTTCACTTATTTCCATCATGTTACATTTCCCATAAACGCTTAACACAAAATCATCAAATCATTAACGTAGCATTGCATGCAATACGCCATTCCTTTCCATTATCACTACACATGAACAAATGGAATACTCATCACCAAACATAAATAAACACAAAATAAGATGATCATACACCTTAAAATGACATCATGTACCTATTCAAATCACTTAGCACACGTATATAACACATAGCACGCAAGAATCACACAAAACGAACTCTTAGCCATTTCTAAAAGGTATCACTAACCTGATTAAATCATGGGTGTCACAACAAGTATCACATCAAATTTGTCTTTGTAGATGAACAAAGTGTTGTCAAGTTCCCTCTAACAAACTTATGTTGGATTGAAAAAGGTTGATAGAATTTCATACCATGTTCTTGGGGTTTAATAGCCCCTAATTCATACATGTTTTAGCTATCAAATTCCTATAATAATTCATACCTTTTTTGCCTTGTTTTGATATGATATGACGCTAAATAAGTGTACATTTTTGTTTTAGTGTTTATTTGGAACAAAAGATGAATTCTCGCAGAAAAAGACTAGAAAATGAGCAAGTTCAGCCATGAAGTGACGAAGCCTTATTTCCAGACTTTCTACACGCCGTATGCCATCCTTAAGCATATGGCATGTGATCTCTCATCAAATATTGACAGTCCAAGATTTGAAGACCCTTACGTTGTATGCCATATGGTGGACTATAAAGGAACCGAGTGGTGTAGTGATCACTAATACTATTACTCTCTCTCTATCTATCTATCTATCTATCGATCTATCTATCTACTTATTTCTCATACTGCTAAGTAGATCACTACACCACTCGGTTTCTTTGAGACTTGAAGTTTCATAAACTTCGAAGAAGTCGAAAAGACCGTATTTATACCTGCCTCGCCCCCCTCTACGGTTCCACAACTATTAACGAAGCCATCTTTTATTTCATTGATTGAAGGTGTGGCACCATCATTTACATATTCATTCAAGAAAACTTTTAATCTGGTGTAGGTCTGAGAGAGACTTTCATCATCAGTTGATTTGAAAGTGTTGTAGGCAAGTTTAAGGTATGGTCCTATTTTCTTTAACCTTAGAGGGACCCTTAAAGTTAGTCTACACTTGTTTTCTAGTTGGACATCCAATGACTGATTCCATCGCATCATATCGTAGACGTGATAAGATCATACTTTTAAGGCGTTAGTCCTGATTGACCACACTTATCTCATTATTTAACCATTGGGTTTTTTGTTTTAAGAGATTCGCATCTGTATTGGAACAAATGGACCATCCTCAAGACATTTGATGAAGTAAGGTTCCATTCCAACAAGATAACATAGCATCCTCTTTTACCATTTTATAAATCTTGCAACTTCTAGTTTAGGGGCAGTACAAATAAAACTACGTCCCATTGGATCAACAAGTTCTGGTACTGCACTAGATATGGTAGGATCTGGATTTTAAAAACTTTTAAACGGTTTTATGTAAGAAGTTTTAGAAACTAAATCGATGTGATACCACTCTTTGTACATGTTTACAAAGATTAACTAATGTCAACTTTCTATTTTTTTTTTATCTTTTACTTATACTAAAAAGAAAAGGAAAATATATTTTTTACTTTTTATATTTTATTTATTTTTTTGGATTTTTGGATTTATGACAAAAATTTAACTTTCGAGGACGAAAGGATCTTCAAACCAAATCGACAAACTCGAAACGAAGGAATCGCTTACACAAGTCCCCGGCAACGGCGCCAAAAACTGATTCGCAATTTTACATACACGTAAAATAATATACTTATAGAGAAATTAAGGAAATCCCCAAGTATCCCTTGGACAATTCCACTCACAAAGATATATATATATATAATACGTATGTTTGACCGGGCAAGTATGATCACCCGGGTCGTTTCCCCAATGACTCGTGCAATGGAAACCTCGTTTAAGTTTGGATCCTGATTTGAATAAGAAAAGAGATATTTTTGATTTAATTATACTACTAAAATTAAAGGCACAATTAAAAAAACTAATTAACAAATTAAACTAATTACGAAAGTAAATAAAATGCGACATTTAAGAAAACAAATGCAATTTAAATCTTAAAAATGAAAACTAGATTCCTAAACCTAAATTAATGCTAAAGAAAATTTTAGGAAAAAGAAAAATATTTTTTAAGGGCTTTTCGGATTTTTTATGAATTAAATACTATTTAATCTAAATTAAATTCTAAAAATAGAAATTAAATTGATAAAAACGAAGAAAAATATTTTTTTTAAACTAAATTAACTCTAAATTACTCAAAAAGATGAGAAAAACATTTTTTACTAATTTTTCTATTTTTTTCTTTTTATTTGATTTTTGAAAATGAAATATTAAAAACTAAATTCGAAAATTAATTTTTAAAAATATAAAACTTAAGCTAAAAATTATATAAAATTATTTTTTATAAAAAGAAATAATGCAGAAAATTAATTTTATTAAAAGCCCTAATTTTTAATGAGTTATTTTAAACTAATTTAAGTAATTAAACTAAAAACCTAATTTATTATTTATAAAAAAAAAACTATTTTTATTAAGCTTAACCAATTTAACCAAAACACATGGGCCGAAAGTGACAAAACAGAAAGATAAGGGTAGGCGGGGAAAATTAAAGTTTTATAAAAAACACAAAGTTTGATCTATTGGCAGATATAGTCCCTTAACTTGGGACTAACTAGACTAAACTATTTAAACTAACGAAGGACTTACTATGAAAATTAAAAGGACTAACTGTGTAAGTAAAAAGGACTAACTATGAAAAGTTTTAACTAACAGAAACTTTAAAGATGGACAGACATGACCCCTGAACTCCCTAACTACTAACACTCAGCATCCTTTTTATAAAAACAGCTTTTTCAACAGAATTTAAAAAGCTAAAACTAATTGAAACTCAACTTTTACTTATTTAAAATAAGCTAAATAAGCTTATTAGCTTAAAAGCTCTAGCAGCTTAGTACTCTATCTCTTAAACTAAATAAGCAAAGCAAATTTTAAGCACTTGACAGATTTTTACTACTTAATAAAATCTACTTAATCAAACTATTAGCAAATCCCACAGCTTATTAAGAAAACAAAAAAAACAATTGTAAAACAAATAGTGTGTACCTTAGCTTTCCAGCTAGAACAGGAAAGCAATAAGCTGTGTGGGCTTATGGCTTAATCCACATAAGCCCTAAATCAAACCAACAACAATCCTAAACTAGTCCTAATGCTGACCCTCAGCTCTAAAAACCTCTTGATACCATAGCAGCCATCCAATTTCCAAGATGGTATCAAGCCTTGATCGAATCAGCAATAACAAACACAAACACTTTGACAGAATTTAAATGAGGAAACAAATTAATATGAAATAACACTTTTATTAAAACTGAAATAAGTTTCTTACAATACGAAATAAAATAACATGAAATTGAAATTACATTAAAAAACTACTAAAAAAAACTGAATTGAAAAATTAAACTACTACAATAAACTGAAAAAAATTCACCACCCATAAGCTGGAATGAGGGGGGGTATTTATACCCGAAGCTTGAGCTCTTGCCATCTTCTCTAGATCCTTCTTCATCTTCATCTTGACCCTTCAATCTTTTCTCTCTCCTTGATCTTGTATCTCAATCGTTCGATTGAGGCATGTGTGCACCCGGATCATTGACGTGGCATATGTGTGTTAGTTATGTGAGTGTAAACACTCACATACGTCACATCACCCATCCTTCCTTTCATTTTGCCAGTGGTGTTATGGGTTGAGGATTAATTGATAGTGACAGATGGGTTAAGGGGTGTGAGGGGATCATTAACCCTATGGTTAATTTAGGTGGGGGTGAAAGGAATTGTTAGCTAGGGTTTATGGTGTTCTTGAGTGTGTTCGTGTGTGTGTGAGTGTGTTTAATCCGATTTGGGGGAAATGGGGTGAATAGTAAATGTAAAAAGGGTTATAAGTTCAAACCGGGTTGGTGGGTTTAAGGTATGGGTAATTTGGTGGGGCTTTGGCTTATGATTGGCTGAAAGGGTCCATGGGTTTATTTGGACCGTCTAAGACCCGCGCCCTTTTGTACTTATGAGGGAATTGAATTTTTCGGCCTTGTGTTTTGGTAAAGCACAATTTCTAGTTAAATTAACTTTGGGCAAAATTGCATATTCAGGCCCTTGTGTTTATATAACAATGGAGCTGGGCTTTGGATGTATGTGGTTTAGCTGCAGTTGGACTGTGGATGGCTGAAGGCATGATTCTCTGGCTTCGGGCTTGATTGCTTTAGCTTTCTTGATCATCATCCGTTTCTCGTGTCCGTTTTTGCCCGTTTTTTATGTTTTTTGTATTATTTGACATATCACATTCCTGCACTACATTAAACTCAAATACAAGCATAATTTTGCCATTTTTGATCCTTTTTGGGTTGGAAATTTGGGCCCTTTTTAAGCATAAATAGATTTGTGTATTCTTCAATTATCCACTTCTTCACGATCTCTAGTGCTCACTAACTGTCTCTGTCTCCAGATGGTCTACTTTAGCAGATCTGAATCACCGTTTGTATCCTACGGTATGCTTGCCTGCAATCTTCGTGATCTCGAACTGCTGAGCAGGACACCATAAGTCCGATGTAATATGCCCTCGGAACGTACACTGATCGCAAGAATCCATCGAACTGTGACCAAGCGGCACGAGATACTCTGGCCTCCTCTCCATCAGATGGGCTGTTGCGTCTATGGTAAATGGCTATCCATGTAAAACATGTTGACTTGGGGCTCTAATGTAGGAGCTCGTCATTGGACGTGCATCATCTAGCTGAGAATTCAAGATATCATCCTCCTGAGTCAAACAGTAGTAGCCACTCAGTAACTCTCTGATTGACCCCTATAGGTGGTCGGGCAATCTCCTAGATGACTCCTATAAGGTACATTCCTATGTTCCGTAATCAAGACCTAACTCTCTAGACGTATGCTTCCTGGATCGGCTCTAACTATCAGCAAATCCATAAAGGTCTGCCTTAGCTGTGGTAGGGTACAACCTGCCTATCAGTTACCAGCTGCCGATCTCTCCCCGAACCTGTATCCAAGACCAGGGTAGTACGGACACGGGCCTTTCTGACGAGGCGGATAAACAAATCTCAGGCATCTCAGTCTCATGAACAGGAGATGGTAGTGCATCTCTCTGTCTAATCCCAACAGCTCAGGATCCTAGAGATCCCTCAACATATGTAGGGCCATTGGGTGGTGGTGATGATATAGGTAATGGTGGAGAGGGTATCTGAGGAAGTGGTGATGAGTATGGAGAGAGAGGTGATGGTGGTGGAGTAGGTAAGGCTAGCAATATCTCAGCAACTTCCTTGGAGAGGAACGGTGCCGGCGCTTGGGGTCAGATGGACATCCTAGCCGTAACGCGATAAGCAATGTATGGATCCTGGTCAGCTGAATAAGCAACAGCTGCAGGGTCGGCAGGAGTTAAGTGCTCCTCCTCCTCTGCATCATCATCATCATCATCATCATCAGTGGCTCCCTCATCATCCCTGTGTCTCCATGTCAGCAGGATAGTCGGCTGGATCCTCCTCGTCATCCTCCTCCGGATCCTCCTCAGGATCGGACTCAGGAATGTATCCCGGTGACTCAGTAGTAGGTAAGGCACAAGAAGGCAATGGTGTTACTCAGCTGTCAGGTCATCGTCTCTTGGTAAGAACTCCGGGTAAACAGGCTTCGGAATAAATGGTACATAGATAGGTGAAGGTGGTGCCTGCTTTGGCTCCTCAAGGCCAGGCACGTAATCTAGAGACGGTGGATCCTAAAAAATAGTTCCTTCGGCTCCTGGTAATCCTATGTCAGATAGGTCCTCATGTGGGCTGGATATCTCAGTATACGTAACTGTAGAATCTTCCGAATCCGACATGCTCGAAATGAAATTCCAAAAGTGGACTTATATAAGTAATTATATAGATATTATCCTTTTATACGTAATAGATTATAAACACGTATATCTTTTATGCTTGTATATAGCTAAACCGACTAATGGCAACAATTTGTATATGTACCCGTGAAAATCCTTTATGTATATATGCAATGTTTGAAAACGGTTATAGTCCAGCAAAAACTTTTTGACCTGGTTACTCTTCCTTTATATAACCTTGGCTCTGAGTACCATCTGTCAAACACCTCCAAAATGGTCGCAGGGAATAAGGGATCCGGGGGTGTTACTTCAGATAATCAGCACATAGATATATATAAGACGCACAAAAAGTTGTTTAAATTGTTACATTGGATTTAATTTTAAGACTTAATACAAAAGCATAAAGCTTTACTTGTTCCCTTGTTTAATATTACAAAATACATCACATACATTCCCAAAATATGATTTACACATAAAAATCTTTAGTGTGCAATACACAAAATGTAATCCAATGCATCCTTGGCACACTCGTTGCCTAATTGACCTCCGAAAACATTGCTTAAATACACGTCAACAAAAATTGTTGGTGAATTCATAGGTTTTTGTATTTAAAATTATGCAGGACCGCAAGTCTTTTCCCCGTGAGTTTAAAACATATGCCAACAAGGTCACAAAACCAATAGTACTGGTGCACTAAGCTCACGACACTGAGCTCAACCTATATTTGCCTATTTTTAGCAAGTTATTTTGCCCGTATCAGATGTTGTATAACCCGCAACATCAACGGCCGACATGGTCTAAAGTTGTTCCAGTGTATAGCTAATCACCAACGGGGAGGTTAATCCAATAGATCTATTTAAAACATTCGCGGCGAAACATATGCAATTAACAACTACATTTATGCAATTGTCAAGTTAATGATAATGGCTCTGGAGGGTTATCGCTAATTGGCAAACACATAATCCAATATTCTTTAAACACTTGCGTCCAATTTATAAAACAAAGCATGTTTTCACCCCAAATAATAGTAAATCAGTAAAACTGTAAAAAGTTGGGCTATGAACTCACCTTGAGTAAGCATAGTACAAATAACACTGATAACGTCACGCAAAACGTTTAGATGAATCCTATTTAAATTGAGGTGTATAAGTACTGAGTACTTTAATTAATAATCATTATATATCCTATAGGTTGTTACATCGTACTTAGTTCGGGCTTCATATTAATGTGTCTGACATGGACGTAACGAGGAGTTAGGACCACCTTTAAATCGTAAAATCCAACACTAGTCGATACGCCATCCGAAGAGGCCCCATTTATGAAACTCCCTAGTATTATGCGCTTTGATAACCCACTCAATTATTCTGTTAGCATATTCACCGACTAATCGTTTTAGTAAAATAATATTTATAAAGTGAAAACGTTTATAAATATACTTTTCGTAAAAATGACCTAATTTGGTCGTTTTAAGTCCGTTGCTCGCGTTTCTTACGTCCACGTCTTCGTAGTAAGACGAGTGATCAAAATATTACATTTTTAAGTTTTTAAGATTCTGGTGTGAATAGTAATTTTACTGTTCACAACAGCTAGTTTGTCGTTTTTAGTTTTAATTAGCGTAAACTTGTAATCGTAATAACTTATTCGTTTTAATCCCGATTTTAGTGATTCCTTCGAGTACGATCTCGTAATTAAAAGTTATATCATATTTTAGATGTTTTAAAAATATTAGTTTCTGTAATGAATAGTAACTTTTATAAAAATAGTTTTATAAAAGTATTTATAGTCGTAAACTCGTAATTAACGTATCTTTTTCGTTATAAATCGGTTTTTCGAGTTTCTTATCATTTTGGAATCGTCATGAGACGTATTATTTTTATATAATGTCAAAACCTACTGTCTAAGTGTCGAAATTATACACCCCTTTATTATCCAAGTGTATACTTTTTATAAAAAGCTTATTTTATGTATTTTTCAACTAGTAGTTTATTATAGAAACCCATCATACTATATGTAACATATGTGATATTTATATTAATGTCCATTAGTCCATATATTTTCCATTTGCCAAAGATTAACAAGTTATTTATATTACTTTCTCTTGTAATATATTAAATAACCTTATAAAACCCTAATTTAACCTAAACATGTTTATACTTAAACCATATGTTAACATACTTTTACATTCATTTTTCCATGATATATATAACCATATGACATAAGAATAAGTGCATAAATTATTTAAACATAAGTGAAAAATCATTTTACATATTAAAAGTCCTTAGTGGTGATTATAGCCATAATTAACATATAACACATAAAATCATAATAAATAAAAGTATCAAGGAATTAGAAAGACCTTAGGAACGATGTATGTGATGAGAAATAAGTGCTAAACCCGTTTTTAGACTCAAAACCAAAGCTTGTAATAACAAGCTTATAAACCCTAGATTAGGTTTGAAACCCTAATCTTCCTAATCCTTGCAATGATGAACCAATGGCGTGAAAAACAATTTAGGATGCCTCTAGGATTGTTGTGTAAAGGTTGTATGGATTTGTATAGAAATTTTTGTTTGGTTTGCTTAAGAGTGCTTAATGAGCCGTGGGCATTTACAAGCTTAGAATTGAAGAAAGATATGATTTTTGTAAGTAAAGAGTTTATGTAAAGTTTACTTATGCATGCATGTGTATTTATAGGAAGAGAATGTAGATATTTGTAGCCAAGTGGAAGTATGCAAGGTGGCCAAGCTTATGGAAGAAGCTAGGGACTTTTTTGATAGATTTGGACTAGTCATAGTTGATTCCATGGTTTATGTTGCATGCTAGATCTTTTAGGAGATATTTGTGAAGTTTCCTTGGTCTAATCTTATCTTCCTAGTCATACATACACGAAATATATGTATATGTATAAGTTAGATATGCATTTTGACCTTTATATAATGTATTCTTGCATTATTTGAAGTATAATGTAGTATAGACTTGGAAAAATGTATAACTTGTACATTATAAGTTATGATTTGAATTCCTTCATAATGAATATGTATGAAGTGATAAATACTTGAAGTTTTAAATAAACTTTAAGTATTGGGTATAAATTTTGGGTATTTGATGAAGCGTAGATAAGTTAACGTGCTTCCGGGAAGGCTTAAACGTATGTTTACGTCATTATTTTTGTAACTTCTTCTTCTATATGCTCTTTAATTTCAGAAAGCTAATCGTCCTTCGGTGGATTTAATTCCACGTGGCTTGGGTTATCGAAAAGCTTCCTTCTTGAGCGGAGTACTCGTTAAGGGTTTTCGAGAGGTGAGAGTAGTTCTTTAGTAGAGCTTCGTGTCATGCACCACCCGAAATAGAGAATTAATCAGTAGGATATGCTCTTACGAGAAGTAATACAGAAATTTAAACACGGAAATCAATTCTTAGTTCTGTATACTGTATCATATGATCGATACGCCGTATTCTATTGATTAGTAATAAGCCGTATGAGTCTGTTGAATAGAAGTACGCCGTATCGAGTTCACTGAATACGCCGTATGTTTGGAAGAACAAATACACCGTTTAGACAGTAAAAACAACATGCTGTCCTGAGTAGAAGGTTAGATACGCCGTATCCAACTGGTGGATACGCCATATCAAGTGATCAGTCAGAACAGAATACTATATAAAGCATAATTAAATGCAATAAATTAAAGCACACAATTAAACTAAACAATTAACTGTTAGAAATCAGAATTGATAATTTTACACTAAACAAGTTAAAGGTAAGAAATACTAAAAAGAATAAAGATTAAACTAATCACTCCCCGGCAACGGCTCCAAAAACCTTGATGTGTCATTGTATAGGTGTTATTTATGATAATCAAATTTTACATTTCTATTTAGCTGATTAACCTAAACACAACACTATAATGGGCAGAGTACCCAGTCAAGATGTAGCTTCGCAGTAAGTAGGGTGTCAAACACTAAGAGTGAGAGTTAACCTACTATTCTATCATTATTTTATTATATCTAGATTAGTCTAATTATTGGTTAAACCTATGCTATACATATTTACTAGAGGTAAACGAGGGGTTTTCAGACTGAGAGAAGAAGAGGCACAGGTTTATGGTGACCAAATATCAATTCTAAGCAATTACACAATAAGCAAAATAAACACAAAGACTATAAGAGTCTGAACGAGCAATAATAGAAAATTTTATTAAACCAAGTTAAATTGTATTAATGTTGGTTTGATTAATTAGTGCAATGGCTGCTTATCTCGAGGTGGCATATCATTCTTAAGACTTAGGCGGTACTTCTTCCTAGGACCTAGACATAAACAATCCTGTCACGATTAATGCATCCGCATAAAGCATCATCTAGTTTAATTATAGTCTACCATAGGGAGTTAAAGCAGTGGTGATCCTATTAATACCCTAGCCCATCAGGACTTTACCCACTTATATACCAATAAATAAATGAACAATACTCGTTGAACAATTATCAAGTCACCTGCCGATCAACTAAGCTCATAATCAAAAAGTAATGATAAGGTGTCATTTGTGATCCTATTGGTCCAGGCATAAAGAACACAACATGGAGAGCTATCCCGGTATCTAGGTTACTGGTTAGGTCTCCTTAGACCCAGTTGAATGATAGGTCGCATATACAAGCACATAAACAAGTATAAGGCGATAAACATAATTAAACAACAATGATAAATTAAGCAAAGCCGGATTAAAACAAACCAAACATTATAGTCTTCATTAACATGGCTAATACCCGAGGGTATTAGCCCATAATCATTGTCATTATTACAAACGTGATCAAACAATTAAAAATAGAATGATTAAGAAAGTAAGAATTACACGATGTCTTCTATGGAATTAGGAGTAGTGCTCGACCTTGGTTGCTCTTCTTGGCTTGAGAAATTCAACTTTAGTTGTATACTATACAAAGAATGTGATATTGCACACTAAAACTTGTTTTTAAGTCTTTTATTTATAGTGTCTGAAATACGCCTGGATACGCCGTATGGGGATAAGTGGATACGGCGTATAGGGGTTTGAAAGACCTGTTTCCACAAGACTCCAACTTCATGAACAAGCCTTATTTTGTTACTATGATGCCTTTCTCACATCAGTTGATCCAAACAATTATAAAGACGCATTAACTCAAGCATGTTAGATTGAAGCAATGCAAGAGGAGCTTAATGACTTTGAACGTCTTGAAGTCTAGGAACTCATTCCTCGTCATGATAAAGTGATGGTTATTACTTTAAAATGGATCTATAAGGTGAAACTTGATGAATTAGGAGGAATTCTAAATAACAAGGCTTGTTTGGTTGCTTGTGGTTACCGTCAAGAAGAGGGAATTAATTTTGAGGAATCCTTTGCTCTAGTGGCTAGACTTGATGCTATTCGAATTTTCCTCGCATTTGCTGCTCACATGAATATGATCGTCTACCAAGTGGATGTTAAGACGACATTCTTGAACGGCATTCTGCGCAAAGAAGTTTATGTTAGCCAACCGGACGATTTTGTGGATCAAGAAAACCTAAATCATCTGTACAAGCTTAAGAAGGCTCTATAAGAGTTGAAACAAGCTCCTCGCGCGTGGTACGATCTATTGTCGAAGTTTCTACTCTCTCAGGAATTCTCTAAAGGAACCGTGGATCCCACATTGTTCATCAGAAGACAAGGCAAAGATATTCTCCTGGTACAAATCTATGTTGATGATATAATCTTTGCGTCTACTACACCTGAACTATGTGACCAATTTTCAAAAATAATGTGTTCAAAGTTTAAGATGTCGATGATGGGCAAAATATCATTTTTTTTCTAGGACTACAGATTTCACAAAGTCCTAGAGGCATCTTTATAAACCAGTCTAAATATGCTCTAGAATCTTTGAAAAAATATGGTATGGAATCTAGTGACCCCGTGGATACTCCCATGGTGGAGAAATCCAAACTGGATGAAGATACACAAGGGAAAGCCGTTGACCCTACACACTATGTCGGCACCCATATGTACCTTACAGCTAGTAGAACAGACCTAACATTTTTTGTATGCATGTGTGCCCAATATCAGGCAAAGCCTGCCGAAAAGCACTTACATGCTGTAAAAAAGAATCTTTAAATACTTAAGAGGAATCATTAATAGGGGACTCTGGTATCCAAAGGATTCTTCTATTGCTCTAACAGCTTATGCAGACGCTGATCACGTGGGTTGCCAAGATACTAGACGAAGTACATCTGGAAGTATGCAATTATTGGGAGACAGGGCTTGTTAGCTGGTCATCAGAAGGCGAAATTGTGCTTGCGATAATCCAGTAACGTAGCTGTATATATAGCTTGTCGGCTGTTATGCCAAAGTCCTTTGGATGAGATCACAAACTTACTGGACTATGGTTTGATTCAATAAAATTCCAATGTGCTGTGATAACAAAAGCGCTATTGCCTTATGTTGCCAACATGTTCAACATTTCCGAATCAAGCATATTGAATCAGATTCACTTCATCAAAGGGCAAGTGGAGATGGAGTAGTATAGCTTACTGTCAAACATAGGCGTATCAACTAGCGGCTATCTCACTAAAGCAATAGCAGAGAAAGATTGAATTATTATCAACAAGTGGGTATGCGAGTTTTACTCCTGAGCACTAAAAAACTGTTGGCAGATGAAGGCTGAAGATTAGTGGTGGTACCTATTCAAATATCTTGTTATATGTTTATGGTTTTATATATATTAAAATCCAATAAAAACCAAAAAAGATTTTCATTTTTCAGAAACTTTATAAAAACAAAATACAAAAATATAAAATCTTTAAAAACCAAAGAAAAAATTAAAAATGCGAAAACTATAAAAAAAATATAAAAAGAGGTAATAATGGCATGTCTTTTGAAAATCGTTAACATTTACAGTCTTAGAAATGTCATTCAATAATGATACGAGGCTGTAAATGAAGTTTGAGCTAAAGTTCCAAATGTTTCAAGAAAACATGCCAAATGGCTTCTTTTATTTTTCAAATAGCAACCCGGCCATCATCTTAATGGCAAGTATTTCAAAAGGAAAACTTGATCTCATAATGGGAATTATATTTGGGCATGGTTCTACTTTATGATACATGCAAGGCTTGTGTTTTTTGCAACATAAACCCGGTGCTTCCTTGTACAATACGTGTATGTGTCAGTGCATTTATTTTTCCAAAATAAGAGAAAATCTTATTTTTATGATAAAAAGTTGTTCTTCATGATGGAATTAGTGTTTTCAGTAAATACAAAAGATTTTCAAAGACAATTTGACCACTCAAACAATGACAACAGCTCTTTTGATAGAAAACAGGTCATCATTTGAGGGGGAGAATGTGTCATCGAATAATCTTTTAAAACGGTCTTTCAAAATAAGTCATGGAATAAACGGATAAAGTTTTGGATAATGACGGAAAACAATTTCAAGGGGAGTTAATTTATATTAACTACAAGAGCTTTAGATGTCATTTGTTTAACTCTTTATGAACTTATTTGCAATTTATGACTTAGTGAATTCAGGCCTTAAACTACATTCGATCAATATTGCCAACACCTCATAGTTTGTAAAACACTTAGGAATGCTTGGAAATACTTTCATAGTTTTCAAAGCCTTGAAGTTGATTCTCACAGAATTGATTTAGGCTTATTATTCTTCAAACCGATCTCACTGTATGTGCGTACAAGTTATGTTGATTCCGAGGTATCACAACTGCAATGGGGGTGGGTAGAGGTTTTACTTGATAGTGTCTTTGGCCATCTTTTGAGGTTAGCTTCTTTTGTCTTTTGAGGTTAGCTTCGTTTGTCTTTTGAGGTTAGCTTCTTTTGATTTTAGGCCTTTTTGAATCTTTCGGGTGCACTATTTCAATCACATGGTGGAAGAGACATCTCGTCATTAGTCAGTATGCATCATTTGAGTCCCCGAGGGAAAGTGTTAGGAGTATAATTATTTAAAACGTGAGAAGAATTCTGTCTGGTTCAATTAATATTTTACCCGACCGATCAATCTATAAGCTTATTCTTAAAAGAAGTAGATATATTTGATAGAAGAGGTACACATAGGGTAATTAACAGTGATCTTATTTTTAAGCTTAGTATGGGAAAAGTGAAAAATCGGGAATGATGAAGTTATCTTTTAGACACCTAATTGTATTTTTTGTTCTATGATCCTTAAAGTTACCAATAAGGTAATGAAAACAATACATTATGTCCACACAAATAAGTTGTAGTTAGGAATATATCAAGAAAAATCATAAAAAGAGAAAAAGTTTTGAAAATGGGAATTCGGGTGTTTTATAACTTGTGATCTCTTAACTCTCTCAACAAAAATCTTTGCTACTTTTCAAAGGTTTAGTTTGGGGAAGTTTCGAGGTATTTGGTTATAAGGCATGTAATATTGCGTGAGGACACGCAATCGTTTAGTTTGGGGAATTTTGATAAGTGTAAAATACACATATCCGTTAACACCAAAAATGACCCTAAATGACCCAAAACAGACTAAAAATGGCAAAAATATACTTGTTTTTGTGTTTTGTGTGTGCAGGTACGGATATATCAAAAATCACAAGAAAACCGTCAAAAACGGGCAAACACGGACACGAGAAACGGAAGAGCACAAGAGAAGCCAAAGATTCAAAGCCAAAGCCAAAGAAAGTCAACTCTCAGTCAACTATGGGTCAACAAAGTCAACTCACTAGAAGACAAAACCCTAAAATGTTTCAAATCAACCCTCCAAGTTTCAAAAGTTACAAAATTAGTCCCTAAGGTCTAATGGGCCTA
>BQNB010013967.1:29720-76102 GCA_026074375.1 Tanacetum coccineum | reverse complement strand
ACGTATAAATATTATATAAGTGATACTATATTATATCCTAAAGTTTTTATAGTCCAAACGGACCCGAAAACACTATTTTATGATTCTAACATCTTTGACACTATATAGAAATGTGCGCAGAAAATTTATGGTAATTTTAGAAAAATAGTCCAAGTTTGATTAAGTATAACTCCTCCGTTTTACACTTTCAGGCTATAAAACTATCACAGTTTTACCGAACAATCATTCCGAGCAATTTTCTAGTTTTATATTTAAGCCGGTTCGGACCCGAAAGGAGTCTAAATTACTAAAACTAAATCTGCCAGATTCGTTAAAAAAACTACTTTTGCCGGTATTGTTACAAATCTTGTTTTGATCATATCTCCTTCGTTATATGTCCGTTTTTCGAGTTCTTTATATGCACAAAATCATATATAAGTGTACTAACATTTTTTTAAGGCTTTAACTTGTAGAAAAATTCCTATCTCTACTGTTTGGGTCAGCTGTAAAGAGGGGGTTTATATACCTTCTCAAATCTATAATTTAACCTCATTTTTACACAACATAACCTTCTAATCTAATCACCTCAACCTCTTTCATAATCAACAAATCCAAACTAACCTAATCTCATTCAACTCTTCACAACATCATGAAGTAACTTATATAACTAAATAAGCTAGATTATGAACAATTAATTTAACATCATGTTAAATAAATTAACAAGTACTTATTTCATGCCAAAATAAATATTTCTAGATGTTCCTTCATGTATATAATTTATTTTACATCTCTTGCAAATAATTATATATGTAAATATTGTTCTTGATTTCTTTGTAAACCTTTATAAAATTTACTTGTTGGTGATATAACTTTATAATCAAGATGCATATAAATCAAAAGAGTAGATATGGTATGCTTACAAAGGATGATGAACACAAAGAAACCCTAGGGTTTGATTTTTAACCCAAAAACTTATAAAAACCCAACCTGAAATAAGTGAAACCCTAACTTAATTCTTGAAACTCAAACTTGAAAACACCTTAGAACACCTTAGATAAGAACCTTTAACACCTTTGTATGCTATAAATATCAAGAAAATGGAAGAAAAATGAAACTTATTATGGCTTATTTGTGCCGTGGGTTTTGAGGAGAGAAAGAGAGACTTTGTATGTTTTTGATAGTTATCAAATGAGGTGTATAATGTGAAGTATATTATTATAGGATACTAGTACATCTTATTAGCAAAATATCTAAGGGACAAAATTAGCACACCACCATCAAGAAGCAAGGGGGCGTGGGTATGTAAGGGGTTAGCTAGCAGTTGGTTTGAATCTTGATACTTGCTAGATCATTTGGGACATGATTTTACTAGAAGATGGTATAATGTATAAGCTAGTAAGTTGTAAATACTTGTGTATAATACACTAGTGGCTGGTTGGGTGGAGTTTAAGGGGAGGGAAATGTTTAATTTTGACAAGGTATAAATATTGTGGGTATTGGTAAAGGTGGTATAGCTTACATGCATGCATGAAAGCTCATAACGCGAAACGTAAGCGTTGTATGTAACGTATAAAAAATGAAAAGTTATAAATTAACTTCGTAATAATATAGAACACTTGTTTGACGTAAACTTTTATTTTTTTAATGCCGGTTTACGTTAATTGTTGGTTTTTGGTTTACGCGATTTAACTTAACGGTTAAAATTAAAAGTATACACGTAAAGGTTCAAAGTAAATAGTTTCGAGTTTATTGACGTAAAATGATCTGAAAATGTGGATTGTCAGAGTCTTCCCCCGTTAAAAGAGTTTTGTCCCCAAAGCTCAATTCGTGGTCTTTGATGAAGGTGCGGGGTCGGCGAAAAGGTGTGGATACTTATCTTAAGCCTCCTAAAATGTGTTAACCAACTTCGTTTTCTTATTATAGAGAGTCTCATTGGGACGAGTTTCAATTCCTTGTCCATACCACTTACGATTTTTCATCCTCGATATTTTCCTCCTTAATTACTTCAGCTTGAGCATCCAAGATTTGTGATGGCGGGTTAAAATTTATTTGTTTTGACAAAAATTCGATTCCTGGTGGCCTTATCCATTCCTTTCGGCTTAAAGCGTTAGCTATAATATATTCCTTTCCAGGGTGATAATGAATTTATACCTATGATGGTTTCGCAACTACTAAGTTTTACGGTATTACGTCGACGTTGAATGAGCGATTTAGTGAATTCCTTAATGGCGACCAAACTCGTTGGTGGATCATCCTAGGGTGACTAGTGATGTGTCTCGATGTTTTGACCTAGGATTTGGCGTAAGATGATGTTGACTCTATGCAGCAAGGTGGTGTAAAGGTCTACTTAGTTACTATGATTTCTAATTCAGTTTCCCATGACAGACACATTTTATGAATACGCACACAAAGCTTTGCTTTTCGGGGATATAAGTCGAAAATTGGTTTTGGCAAAAGTTTTAAGGTGACTACTCTCAGCATGGCATGGTTCTTCTTGAATTAGACATAGGTGATCAGGCTATGTATAATTGAGGACTAACGATGCAATGCTCATTTTCGTCAAATTAACATTATGTATATAATAATATCAAAATGGTTTTATAGTGTGTCAAAATAATTCACCAGATAGAAATAAAGTAGTTTATAGGATGACAACAAATTAGTTTTCGAGATAACCGTAAGATGGTTTATAAGATGATAGTTAAATAGTTCATGAGGCGAGAGTAAAATAATTTAGGTTATGCAAACAAAATAGTTTCATAAAATAAAAACAAAGTGATTCATAAGGTGGTAGTAACGTGATTTTCAAGAAGGATAGTTTGTAGAATGATAGTAATTTAGTTTGTAGGATAGTAGCGAAATAGTTTATATATAGTAAATTAGTTTATGAAATAATAGTGAAATAGTTTATAAGTGATAGCAAAATTTTCATAAGGTGATGGTAAAACAATTTTTCATGGTCATAGTAAAACAGGTTATTAGGAAATAGCAAAATGGTTTATATGATGGTAGGGAAATAATTTATAAGATGGTAGTTTACTAGATGATGGTAGAATAGTTTATTACAATAGTGAAATAGATTTTAAAGTGATAGTGAAATAGTTTATAAAATGATGGTTTATTAATCGACAGTAAGATAATTTATTAATGATGGTAAGATAGTTTATTAACGATAGTAGAAATAGTTTGTAAGACGATTGTAGAATAGTTTATAAAATGTTAGTTCATTTGACAATAGTTAGATAATTATTAATGATTAGTAAAATAGCTTATCATGTGGTAGTGAAATGGTTTATAAAGTGGTTGTAACAATGTTTGAAGGCTATAATAGTTTAGGGAGTGGTTTGCATAAGTGGTTTATAAAGTGGTTGTAACAATGTTTTCGTTGACCTCCATGGGAGGCGAAAATCCTATCCTTACTCTTGAAGACTACTCCAAACCTAGCCACGAAGGCTATCAAAACACCATTGAGCTCCCCGATAGGAACAATGTGGTGCCTCTATGATCTGACACCATCCGGTTGATGCAAAACAGATGCTCATTCTACGGACTTCGATCCGAGGATCCAAACCAACATCTTAAGGATTTTCTAAAACTAGTGGACTCACTTGACCTTGATGTTGCAAATAGGGAAAGGAAGTGCATGCGTCTATTTTAATTTTCCCTTCGCGATCAAGCTAGCAATTGCTTGAACTCAACTACTAGTATTCCATGCAAATTCTTCCACCGAAAGGACTAACAAACTCCGAAATTGACATCCTGAGTTTCCAACTCATCTCATCAACGGGAATCTCTCTTTCTGAAGCAATGGACTCATTCATGACATTACTCAAAACGTCCCTCATCATGCATCGATCTTCTGGCTCCAAGTACCATATTTTATGACCCACAATCGATCAGACCTGAAAAAAACCATGGACTACGCCGCCGAAGCCGGACTAGGAAAATGAGTGCAAAAAATGCCCTGGGTCACACCATGGAGGAGTTGGCTCGATATGAGGAAGAAGGATGGAACGACCCCGTCTTCCCTGGAGAAGAGGGCCTTGACTACAAAAACCATCAACATTGAACTAATTATAGGAGTCAATAGGAGTGTAAAGTTTGATATGCTCTTGAAAAAACCCGCAATCCCGCTACATGAGTAAGAGAGTAAGACATTTTCGGGATGATGAGCGACATGATGCCCAACTACAAACAGAACCATCTCGAAGTGCATGCGTCTATTTTAATTTTCCCTTCGCGATGAAGCTAGAAATTGCTTGAACTTACTACTAGTTTCCATGCTTAATTCTTTCCACCGAGAAGGACTACAAAACTCCGAAATGACATCCTGATGTTCCAACAACATCAAGGGGAATCTCTTTCTGAAGCATGGACTCATTTCAATGACTTACTCAAAAACGTCCCTCATCATGGCATCGATCTTTGGCTCCAAGTACAAATATTTTATGACCACATCGATCAGACCCTGAAAAGAACCATGGACTACGCCGCCGAAGGCCGACTAAGGAAAATGAGTGCAAAAAAAGCCTGGGCCACCATCGAGGAGTTGGCTCGATATGAGGATGAAGGATGGAACGACCCCGTCTTCCCTGGAGAAGAGGGCCTTGACTACAAAAACCTCAACATTGAACAATTATTAGGAGTCATGGAGTGTAAAGTTGATATGCTCATGAAAAACGCAATCCCGCTAATGAGAAGGAGTGAAGACGTTTGCGGGATGATGAGCGACATGATGCGCCAACTACAAACAGAACCATCTCGCCAAGAAGCTTTCGAAGATCTCATGATGAATTTTATACTCGATCAAGAAGAGAAAGTTAAGCAACTCGAAGAATACATGAGTGTTATTAGAAATGATTTCATGCAACACTCTTTGGAAGTTATAGCGAAATTAAGGGAAGAAATAAGGGTAGAAGAAAATAGAGTTAAAAAGATCGAGAAGATTACGAGGTATCCAGACACTGAGGATCTGGAACCCCTTAGTGATTGTAAATTTTTAGAAACTCTTACAAAAAAGCATCCTTCGATACTCCCAAATTCATCCCGGTGTGTTCACTTAATGTTATGCACATCCTTACAATCCTTCCTAGCCCGCCTCTTGTAAGGAAAAGTATATTTGGCTTTAATCCTTGTACAAGGAATAAACAAAACATCAACTCTCGACAAGACTCAGAAAATTCCTTAGCAAGACACTTAATACCTCATCAATGCCCACCCCTTGGAGATTATCGCCTATTAAATAACAAAACTCTTCCACACAAACTTTTCAAAATCAATAATAACAACGGAACATTTGATCCTGGAGGATGCTAAAACCTTTTTGAAACATAACGGGGTTTGGAAGTTATTTTTACTAAAAAGTTTGGGTAATTTTTGCAACAATTCAATCTCGACGGCGTTCGGAGTCCTAACCGATGCCGCCGCTTTGACCTCGTCAGGATATAACCCAAACACCCATATCACTCTTTATTCACAAAATTTTCAAAAACCACAAAGTCATAATCAAAAAAAATACAAATCTGGTCTTGCTATTCTATTCTGGGAAATCTTCTCTACATGGTAAGTAATCCATTCCTATTGCTTTCAATCCCTTTTCCATCTCGACCTATTCCTTGAATTAATTTGTTGGGATATGCTCATGTCATACGGATATTTATGCGGCTAGGAATACGTGAGCCTACGGGGTCACACACGTACACACTTAGATATCACTCCATTAGTATATGTATAATAATATAAGTGTATATTTATTATATACGTATTTAATACTCGATTAGTATATATAATAATATAAGTGTATATTCATTATATATATTAATATACTAACGATAAAATACTTAACGGTAGTTAATTAGTTCGTTAACTAGTTTACAAATAATTAACATAAGGCCGCTTAATTAATATGTAATGTACATATTTAATTAACGAAGTCAAAAAGTCAACACCAAGGGTGTTAGACTTGTGATGAGGACGACCAAGAGATGGAAAAAGAAGAGAAATTAGTTTGTCCTACATCGGTGGGATATGTAAACTTGAGGGCTCTATATCTTGTATAAATAGAGGATCCCCTAACTCATTATTATCATCCCTTTTTCTCTCTTCCTCCTTGTGGTCGACGCATAACAAACATCCCTACATGAAAGGTGTTTGAGTTTGATTAGTTCTAGTATTCTTGTTTGTTGGTTCGTGGAACTAGCATTTGGGTGATATTGGTTAACGTGTAGCGTGGATACATGTAGAGGTTGCTTACTTTGGAAACTTGGAAGGTTTCGGGGTCGCACGGTATTATTAGATATACGTGTGTATACAGAAGAAGCTCTAGTTCTTCTCGTAGCGTGGTTGCTACTCGGTACGTTTTTCCTTTTATGTTTTATGTTAATTATAGTTGCTATATGAGTTTATTTCTGCTGCGTAGCTCATAGAATATTATGTGTAATATTAGGGTTATTAGATAACCATTTCCAACAGTAGTATTAGAGCCATGTAGCTTTATAATTACATAAAAAAATGATAAAAATACATAAAATACGCATATTTTGTGATATTTTCTTGCTTTTTATGTGCAATCTATTTTAGTAATTTATTTAGTGAAATAATTACTCTTATAAAACACATAAAATCTGAAAATATAAATATGGTAAGTATTTTCGGAAGATTCGACTAAAATAAAAACGAATATTTTGAATATTTCTTGCATTTTGTTTGAAATCTAATTTAGTAAATTATTTAGTGAAATATATTTGTCCTAAATATCACATAAAATATAGAAATTAAAATATGGTTAATATTTTTACTTTATTTTATTCGCTTACTATGTTGTGTGGCTTATAATTTGCGTTTAAATGATATATTGTTGCTTATTTATTGTTTATAAATTTTTAACCATGAGTTATGTGCATGTAAACCAGGGTTATTAAGCATAATATATCTATGCATTCTTGTTTATTTGGTATGTATGAAATCTTTGCTACGTGAATTAATTGTTTAATTGTAAAAGTTAGGATGACTTTTGTTGAATTCTTGTTTAATTACGTGTATTGATTTGTTTAGTATGATTAATTGTTTGAATTGGTTTTGCATGTTTATATAACATGTGGCGTTTTTTTATATAAGTCCAAAAATGATTTTCAAAAATTAATATGGACTAAAAGCACTCGATTAAAATAGTTATTGTATATATACTGATATGTACACTTTGCTAAATCGTATTGCTATATACGTAAACTTGTTATTTCTTGCAACGTTCTATAACGCATGGGTTTAGTGGTTTCCGCAAAGGAACCCACGACGGAACAACGCAAGAATATACATTTTACATAAACGTTTTAACAATATTTAAAGTATGTCGTAAACGTTACTAGGGTTTGATTATTTCCCATGAGGAATTAACCTTATCCGTAGTAAAATTACTTATACTTGGAAATGTTGTAAACATGGTAACCCTAATTTTATAAATGGCATGTAGTTTATAAAATTATAGGCTTTCTATTTATAGAAAGTTTTTAAAACAAAAATGGAAATGTTTTAAAATTACTAGTCTTATAAGGTTGTATGCATGCTTCCTTATACAAAATTTTGGTAACCTTGTTTTTATCAAATACTTTATACCCTAGAAATTAAGTCATTTGTCATCCAAGTATAAAATCACTTGAGTTTGTATTTTTGCTCTAAGACAGTCTTAGGTAAATTTGCAAAACAAGGTAATATAACAATCGTATGGTCAGATCTGAGACTGTATAATTACTAATTTTATATTGGACGACTTATATCGAGTATGGTTGGTTAGACCTTCGACCCAAGGCATACGATGGGGGCAAAATATGCTCACTTGATTTATAATTATGGATTATGATGCCTTGGGCCTCATAAACCTAAGAGTTGCACATGTTGGCAATTATTACCCACTGGTTACCTTTTGAGTTTACCATTTCTAGTAGATCAACTGCATTAATTGTAGAACGTCAAGTTGGATCTTAGACCCTTGTTAAAATTAATTGTTTATTCATATATAAACATGGGTAGTTAATTTTTAAAGGATGAATTATCAAAAATACTAAAAATGAACTTTGCAAGTTCTTTTAATGTATTAATGCAATGTTTACCATAAACAAAGGGTTTATTCTCTACTTGTTGAAAGATAAACCATGTCTATTTTCCTTAAGAAAAAGGAAGACTACAACCTATACTTTTTACTTGTGGAAAAAGTTGTAATAGGAATAATAGAATTATCCTAAATTCTAATCGAACTCATACCAAACTTACATGTTAAGTTAATTTGACTTCTTATTCTTTCAAGATTGCTTTAATATCCCTATTCGGTTTTGAAATCTTTGAATTATAATAAGAAACTTGGATAACTAAAAAACTCGTGTCTATAACTACCAAATGAAATATCTTGTTTATATTTATGAGGTTTGATTAGAAGATGGAAATATCACCGCAAAACTGAAAAAGGAAAGATTTTCTAGATTTAAAAAGATATGGAAAGCTTATTTTAATTTACTAGGCGAGTACCCGTGCATAGCGGCGGAAATTCCTAGCGGCAAATAATTAACGATATACGATATTGTGGTAAGTGTTTCATGTAAAGTTCAAAATATAATGTGAAAAGATCAAAATGAACTTGAAAACACTCGTAACATGCGGCAACATAAAGCTGGCCATGCGAGAAAACAAAGTCGGGCAAATAGAAACCCACATTTGGAATTGTTTGCCCTCTGCTTTATAACGGCAAATAGTTATACTGATATTTCGATTAAGCATTTTGTGTAACGTTTTGTGTAACCAAAACATCACTATAACCATAATTTAATGGCTCATCACGTTGATTACCTTACAGAAAGACACACATGAGTGTGAGCATATGAAAAAATAATAAAGGATACAAATACAGTAGAAACTCTATAAAATAATACACTTGGGACCACCAAAATTTATTAATTAAAAGAGTTATTAATTAATCGATAAATTAATAATTATTAATTTATATACTTCGATCAACAGATAACATGACTTTTGAGAACTCAGATGAAGGTGGTGAAAGCACTCAAGAACTCCAGAATTTGATCAAAGAGTTGGGTTATCGCAATGCAATGGATGTCGAAGATGTTCTGACTCACCCAGAAGAAAATGTAGTTGCACAGTTGTTGACTGATGAAGAAATTATTGAAAGCGTTATTGGAATTAATAAAGATGATATCGATGAAGAAGATGATGAAAGTTCTACAATGGAACCCCCTTCGCGAAACGAAGCTATTAAAGCGGCAATCACATTGAACAATTTCTTGTTGAGCTATGAGAAAACAACACCAGAAGTTCTTACCATGCTAAGGAAAATTAGAGACGAGATTCAAGGGGAAATTGATTTCAACAAAAAACAAAAGACAATTGAGTCATTTTTCAAGAAACCTTCATAAATCATTCATGTAATATGCTATATATAAGGAATTATTAATTTATATTTTATATGGGGTCTAAAGAAATTATCAAAAATGTATTATCTTATAATTTTAGCGAATTATTAATTTAGCACCCTATCCCCGAGTCGGGACCGGCAAAAAATATTATCTTAGAGAGTTTATTAAATAATCGAGTATTAATTTATCGAGTTTCTACTGTATATGCATATTTTATTGATTGAATACTTTCAATAGTTTCTTAAGATAAATTAAGTTTTTCACTCATTCAATATTTCAAATAATTCAAATTCATATCACACCAAAATTCAAAGTTGACGATCAATATTCAAGATTCTCAAGTTGACTATGACATAATACAATAAATATTCGAGTAGATATTCGAGTAAATAAACACAGTTTACACAACAAAATGACAACACTTCTAACAAAATTAGACATAATTTAAATGCCAACCAACTACAACATTATTTAGAAAAATTCAATAAATTATAAGAAACAATTAATAACAAAGTTACAACAAATTTAGGTAACAAAATTCATAAATACAACTTATAAAGCAAACAAAACAATCTATTTAAACAAATTTACACAAATAAAATTTATACCCAAAATTTAATAACAAATTTTTCAAGAGAACCATAGAGGATTCCGGCAAGGCAGCGGGTTCAACAAAAATGCCGGCAAGACTGTGTTCAAAGATTTCGGTTAGCCAATAATTCCGGCGAGCCACAAATCCGGCGAAGATAGATTCCGGCAAAACCTAACAGTTAGTAAAAAAGCTTATATAACTCGGATCTATGCAACAAAAAGTTTTTTATAGATCGATAAACCAAACCTTTGGACATTACAGCAGCGTCGACAACTCTCCGATGAGACAAAAGCGGCATCGGCATGATGTGGCTGAAAAAAACGCAAAAAAGTTAATGAATGGTCATAAATCTATCAAAAAACTAAAGAAAATGCATTAAAAATAAAAACGAATTTTTTTATTTTTTATAAGTTAAAAACGAAACATGAATAAATACTTGAAATAAATTTATATCTAACAAAATCCGACGAGTAAAGTGGCGGCAACAGATTTACCGGCGAATCCACACCCAACCCATAATTAATCCGACGAGACCCGCGAGAACAAAAAAAAAAAATATTAAATCTTATTTATTTTATAAAAAAAATAAAACAAACTTATTCCGGCGACACCCACTTTCGGCAATATTTGCAACACCTACAAAATATATAAATCCTCAAAACATGCCAAATCATATAGATTTACTAAAATATAAAAAATACCTCAAAAAAGTTTAGCGACGGTGGGCGGGCGACGGCATCCGGCGGTGGTGGGGCGGCGACTGGTGGTGGTGGGGCGGCAGCCGATCCGATGGTGGTGGGGCGGCGACTGGTGATGGTGGGGCGGCGGTGGTGGAGTGTGATGTTGTGTGTGTCTTGAGTTTTGAGTATTGAGTTTTGAGATATGTGTGTTTGTGTAGTGGGTTATATAGTTTCCTTACGTACAACTGTTATTATTGCGTACAACTGTTATATGCGTTTCAGCATTAATTTTTTAAGTCAATCAATCAATCATGATATGCGTATTAAAAGGTTTTCGATGTTTTCAATGGTTTCCATAGATAAGTCGTGCAATTTTGTTATAAACTAGTTTATAATTAATTATGTGTTTACTTGAAATCATTTATTAGTAGTGGTGTATGCAAATGATTAAATTTGTATCTAGACATAAATTATTTGTCTTTGGTCATTACTTCGCTTTATATAGGTCATATTCATAACCTTAAGTGTTTGGCGTCGGCAAGTAAAAACTTACGGACTAAATAACTTGTTTACGTAAACTTTTACATAGTATGACATTATATTTGTCATTATGAAAACTTGAAGATCATTAAATTTAAATATCGTTTTTACGCGAATATTTCTATTAACAGAATTGGATAGACAGAATTAGCACTTGACTGAATTGGTCTTAACTGGATAAGTGCTTAACTAACTAAACAAGTAATCTGAAAAACGGCAACTTAAATCTAAATTAATTAAGTGTCATGGAAAACACATATGGAATAGGCAAAATCTGGATGAACTAGCACTTTATGATAGAAATAAGTTGTCTGAATAAAGCTTTAAGCACATCAGAATAAGCGGGGGGGGATGTTCGAATAATAAGTCTGATACATCTGTCTAATAAGACATAAAATTGTAATCATCAATATTTTATCCCTCTAGTTTGGTAACGAATGTAAGATCTCAATAAGCTAAAATAAGCAAAGTAACGAAGAGAATTTGGTTATCTTTTTTCATTTGATATTGATACAAATAAGGTGATGAGTGAGTGTAACATTATATGTATGGCACTCGATATTATTTATATTTAGTGATGTGGCTATATAATAAATACATTAATAGTCAATAGATATTTCCTCTTAAGTAATTTTGATCATAAGGCTTAACGTAGGGGTGACGCATAGGACACCGCACGTCTGCGCAACTCAGCTTTCTTCTCTCCTAGACCAACAGTGACCAAAACACCGATTGTGGTGCCTTCATAGGCACCGAACAAATTTTTTTTTAAAAAAAACATTACATTAATAATTAAACATTACAAACTTAAAATACGAAAATAAAAATACACGGAGAAAAAGGACAGAAAAAAAATTACGGAAGATAAAAAATTACAGTAAATTAGTTTGCATTTGTTCGATGCCAAATGTGTTCCACTAGATCGGCTTTAAGATTAAGATGAGTTTTTTTGTCGTGTATTTCTCTGGATAAACTAGTAGTCTATCTTGTGCCGATCTGTACGGGATCATCTTCGCGATGTTGTTCCTCGAATAAATGTCGGGAGAGATTTGCCTTTCCTCTTTTCTTTGAGAATCATATTTTTGTATTATTGTTGAAAAGTGTACATCAAATGCCGTATTCATTTTAAGGGACTCCTCAGGGCGTGCAGGTGTTCTTACATTAGCCAAAATTTTTTCTTTAGAACGCCAAACGCTCGTTTCAATCTTTTATTGCTGCTCTTGCGCTTGCTATATCTTATTCGCTTTAACATCATTTGACATGGCTGCGAAATGGTCTTCTTAAGCACATCCCTATTCTGGGATATTTCCCGTCAGTAGATAATATCCATTTATATGTCACGTCGTTAGCCCGAATGGAACCTTGTGCTTTTTTACTTTAAGATCATTTCAAAACAGGGGATTAAGTAAAACATTAACGTCATGTTTTCGAACCATGCAACCCAGAGGCGTGCCAAATCCTTAAATTTTGTGAGGGAACCGATTCTAACAAAATGAATGGCTCTGACACGGAATCAACCCCTATGAATTGCGCACGATATGATTGTGGGGAAAATTGAGTCCACGACCCATTATGTACAGTTTATGCTGCCTAACATACCTGGACACCATGTTTGTTTCGTGAAAAGCGTAGGAGTTTTTCGACGTTAGTTTGCGTTGCCTCGCAAATCACTTCCTCGTCATATAACTCTATAACCCCGTTACAGTTATGCATAAAACAATTCACGAGAAGTTTTCACTGATTTGTAAATATTTCGCTCTAGAGAATCTGAAACAGCAGCGTAATGCTAGTTGGCGAATCGGGAGGTACACTTCACTAAAGCAGAGATGGCGTTTTCCAAAAACGCATAACACCCTTCTGAAAATAAAGGCAAGTTAGTTAGGACAAAATCTCGAACAATGCGGTTGTGAACAGCGATCGGTTAATTCGGAATCGTTTACGAAATAATAGGCATTGTAAATGGTTTTTTAGCAAAGTATGCTAGCACTAGAACGGTCATGAGCACGTAACGATCTATAGGCTTATAGCTTCGTTGAGTATTTTGGATTTGTAGGAGGTTGATGCTTGATATCCAAAGAACGTTCTATTAAAAAAACCGGAGAGTAAACTATTCACTTCCGTTTCATCATCCGTATCATCGAAAAATAAACACTCGGAATTAATTTGAGACATATTGTTTGTAGTGTGTGTTTTTGATAAAAAGTGTATATGTGTGTGAAAATAGGAAAGAAGATGTTAGGTTTTATTGAAAATAAAGGGATAATTTTTTTTATAGGAAACGACTTCATTTACTTGGTCTTCTACACGATCCAAACAATTACAAAGGTTGGGGGGACTAGTCTAGTTTAGTCGAGGTAATGGGACGACCGACCTTAGTTGCTTCCACATGGGACGACCGACAGAAGGTCGACCTTACCATTACATTCAGTCATCTAGTTATATTCCATTTTTACATCATAAATGAAATTTATCTCAAATTCCAACATAGGCGAATAAATAAACATACACGTACGTTTAAACAGATGAAATTTGTTGTTCATGTTCGTTTATGTTCATTCATTAACGTGTTAAACAAACATAAACGAACAAAAATAAATGAACGTATAAAAACAAGCACAAAATATTTAGAATATTGTAACATTTTTGTGTGTGTTTGTTTGTCTAATTTTGCATATTTTATGAAGAGTGTATTATACAAATATGAGATATTTGGACATAAACAAATAAACATACATAAACGAACGTATAAATGGAAGTTCACGAACGTAAATGAACAAACGAGGCTTGTGTTCATGTTCGTTCATTTAATTAAACGAACACAAAATTTTATTCATGTTCATTCAATTAATAAATAAAGGGAAAAGTGAGTGTGTGGCTGTTGTGTACCCAAGCTTGGGTATAGAACCAACAAAACACAGTCGTTTCATATAAAAAACAATCCAACCATAATATTTTCATTCCTCTTTTGACCACTGATCCACTCCTCTTTGCTCCCAAATATTAATAACTAAAATTTTCTAATTGTCTAATTCTTTTACTATTCAGTATGACACAAAGTAACTACTCGTATTTTACTTCTATCATATATTGATTTTATAATTTCTTTCAATGTAGCAATTAATACAAATTGTTTGATATGATCTTGTTTTGGTTTTAAACTGGTAATGAACATAAAGATGCTAATATGCAGCTTATTTGCTATGGTCTTGTTCTACATTTTTTGTATCAATTTGTTTCATTTTTGACTTGTTTCGTTTATATTGGTTAAGTTGAATATCAGTAACAGCAATCACATTCCAATCCAACCATAGCAACCATATATCTAAGTATGATAAACTTTACTAAATTTCTAACTGATAACAAAAATAACTGAAGCCAAAAGCAATAATTTTTATATGATAAACTGAAAATTATGAACATATGTTTCTCATAACATTTTCACCAAAATAAAGTAGACTACGATAACACATCATTAGCAAACATCAGAAGTGACAGGAGCATCATTATTTATCGTGTATGCTAAGAGCCTTCTTTTTATACACCCATTGATGTTGTGGCATGGTTCCCTACAAAAAGAACAGGTTACTGTCTTCTTTTAATTCATCTCTAAAGGATGTTTGACTCTTGTTGCGTTTCTTGGACATCCTTTAATAATAGTATGCACAACAGGATCTCGAACTGATATTTGAGGCATCATATCTACTTGAGAAGTTCCAACACGAGTGTCTTTATCTCCATTCTCAGCCTCTGTCGGCTATTTCCTTATCATGTGGTCTTCTAAAAATTCCACCAAAAAAATATTGAGTCTCTTTATTTCTGAAGGCGCATCTCTTGCTTGTTCAATTGCCTTGGTCTAATTAGCTTGAACATACCATAACGCTAGTGCACTAACGCCATTTTCACAATTTGTTTCCTCAATTCCGATATTATCATTACTAGCTTTGTACCTATAATCAAGTGTCCACCAAGGTAAAATATAATGATCAGGTAGGGTCTCGACATGCTTTTTCTTCATTACATATAGGATATGTTTGCATAATACACCATATGTTTCAAACATGGCGCATCAACATGTGACATCCAAGTTATCCAAGAAGCGAAAGTTAACAACTCTCCAATGTTTTTTATCAACATTCACTTTCCCGACCCAATAACTAGTTTGCTCTGAACTCTTGCTTTTAGTCTCATGATTTAAATTGTTGGTTGCTTCTAGCCACTCTTTTTGGAAGATCTCAAATATCCTTTTAGTATAACATTTACCTACAAAAATAATGTACAAATTATATGTATGTAGTAGCTTGTTGACTTTAAAATAGCTAATGAGAAAAAAGGTTAACATTAACAAACTACCTGTTTTTTGCTTCTATTGGGTGAAGAAATGAATGAATTGGCCTTGAGTTCATAGTCTTGAAGTCTTCGTCTTCTTCAACGGCTCTTTAAGTGTCGACGGCTTTATCATATTGAATAAAAAATTCATTCAACATAGTCTTTGAATTTACGAATTCGACAAAAAAAGAATGAATACTCTCACTCCTTTCACTTGTTGTCATTCTAGCAAGAAAAACATCTTTAAAGAATGTTGTAACTCAAAATTTCCGTTTGTTATACATCTCCATCATCCAACTACTAGTCACAAGATTATACTTATGACAACTTCCCATTGGGTTTCAAACTCTTCGATGGTATCACTTCTTACCCGCTGTTTAAAAGAATCCTGAAAATCATTATAATTTCGACACATGCTTCTTAATGTGCTATGCACAGTAGCATTGTCAAGTGTTTAGAAAAAACATGCTTAATTGCATTACAAATTGCTTTATCTTGGTCGGTTATAATCGCACCTGGAAACTTGTTAAACATGCACCTCAAAAATTGCTCAATAGCTATTTGAAAGTCTCCTCCTTTTCATTTTCTAGCAAAGCACCACCAAAAATTATAGATTGACCATGATGATTCACCCCAACAAATGGAGCAAATGGAAACTTAAACTTATTCGTCAAATATGTAACATCAAACATAACAACGTCTCTAAATTTTAGATAGGCATCTCTTGATCTTCCATCAGCCGAAAATATGTTTCTAGGAGACTCATCATCAAACAAGTCTATTTTAAAGTATTGGTTGCTATCTACTTCAACTTTTTCTTGGAAATGCTTGATAAGAGAATAAAACTCCTTACCTTTGTACTGTTTTCTTTCCTCAGCTAATATATCAGCACATTACTTCGAGGTAACATTAGGCTAATTTGGAAACTTCATTGCATTTACAGCTTTTCTAACTTGATAAGGTCTTAAACCGGACATATCAAGTTCCACCATAAGGGATTTGCAAGCCATAGTGCGATGAAACTTATTGTGAGAACGACGTTTCATTAATTTCGTTGGTGTAGGGGTCAAATCATGATTGTGTGTATGATTAAAGATATCCACGCACCATTTCCCATCTTTTGTTTTAGAAATTCTGAGTTCCGCTTTACAACCAGTCCTTACATCTCTTCAACGTTTCTTAGATGCATCATTAGAACTATCAGCCTTTCGTCTTTTAAAACCTTCTTTGTTGCAAACATATAACTTTATATAAACCTCATTTGTCGTCTTATTTTTATAATCCCAATGTATACGTATACCAAACCCGTGTAGGAAGGCATATTGATTATAAAATGTATATGCATCATCAGGTGTGTTAAACATCTTTCCCAGAATGTTGTCATCGTTAACTTCAGTTTCATGACATCCAAGATTCACTCGGTCTTCGTTTAGTTTCTACTAAATATCATCATCGTTAACATCATCAGAGTATGGTCCCTCACAATCATACTCTGTATTTCGATGGTCGACCAAATATCCATTTGTGTCAATATCTTCAATTAAATGAGTTTCAAAAAGATCATTTGTTGGTTGGTTCTCTAAATCCATGGTGTGACTAAAACCCTATACACATTTGTTTTATAAATTAAGGATATTTATCAATGAAACTAAAAGTCTACAAGAAAGTGAATTATCAATTAGGAACATAAAATAAGGATACACCATATATAACAAACTGACCGTGATTCTCAATTAGAAACATAAGACATATATTTTTACAATTGGGATTTCTCCTTGGTAACTAATAAATTAATGAAAATATCTCTATTACTTGTCTATTAAAGTTTAGCAAGAACTTACTCATGTAAAGGGATGAATGATCAAGCAAATTGATGGACATGAAAGATCGATGTATGATATTTTGTTGGAGATATGAGGGAAAAACTAAAGAGTCAGTTATATTACTAATATATCTGTTTGTCCAACTTTTTTCTCTCACAAAAGCTACAGTGTTCACTCACATTGCTACAGTAACACAATATAATAATGGTTTATATATTATATTTTAACGAATTCATAGTTATATGAATAGTAACATACCCACTAAGTTGTAGGAGGTTATGTGTCATTGCATGTTAACTAACTGGATTCCACATATGTGTTGCTTCATCTTTGAAATCGACATGTGTCTTCTCCAATTTCTGCAGGTATATATTTGTTTATCTGTGTTTTTCTTTGTTTGGTGTGTGTTTACAGTCACACAATTTAGAGATCCATCGCTGCTTTGATCATCACTACCATCACATAAGCTAAGAGATCTCGCCTCACCCGACCCACGAATAGTCCAACCTCGGGTCATGCACCCGACCCACGAATAGTACTTATACCCAGGCCCATGATGAATGGGCCATAGCGACATCAATACGGGCTTCCAAGGCCCAAATGGTACTGCCTATGGGGAAGCCCATGACATATGGGCTATCGCGACGAGGATTTAGGCCCATGAGGCCCAACTAGCGCACACGTGCGCAGGTATCTAGAACACCCGTTACGAACGAGTCATAATCATGAGGTGGGCCCACTAGTTACTAAATAACGGCGAATACTAAATAACGGTGAGACCTCTCGGATACTAACCTAATTAATGGGACAAAGCCCATTAGGGTTTGGTGAGTATATAGAGAGCACCTCGGCTCTCATCTAAGGTACGCCCTCATAACCCTAACTTTCTACTAAAACCTAAACCGATTACTTACTCTCACGCCGGAGGATAATCGTGGGAGACAATCCCACGGTAAGCCTAACGGTGCTTTGTTTTCTTAGTGCGCAGGTCTCATACATCAAGACTTAATTGATACAGGAACCGGAGCCTAACAGATCCGTATTACACCTAATTCGGACCTAATCAAGGATCGTCCAACTTTTGTATCAACAGATTGGCGCCATCCGTGGGACCCAACACTAAGAACACTGCCAAAATCTAGAATGACAAAGCAAGGAAACTTTACCCAGCGGACTCCGCAGGCGAAGAAGCAGAGCGACCAAGCCTCTAGACAGATCTCTAAGCAGGCCTCTGGAAGCGCCAATGCGCCATATGATCTGGTCTTCACAGCGATGGGACCGCCCCTGGGGACAACCCAGACAACCGCCACAATCACAAGCACGGAAGGTCTACAGCGTGCTACTTTCACCACCCCTCCCCAAACGGTGCCAGGGACGAATACCACCGAGCCGCCACCCCCACCCCTTCGAAACAAGGGTCCCGAGTTAGGGGCTGACAACCTCACACTGGAAGGGGTCGCGACTGAACTGGCGCCGAGTGATTTCGTATCTCAAAACTACGAGACTTTGGTCGCCCTCATGCAAGAGGAAACAAAAAAGAGATCAAGCCAGAGCCTACAGGCCCGACTTAACTTCGGCCCGGAGGACGAAGTATCTCCACCGCGCCACCAAAAGGAAAGGCGCGGAAAGGATAACCGTCGACCTCCAGTATTCGGTAGAATCGGAAAGAAAGTTTCGGGTACTCAAACGACTAACTTGCAGAACTTGGACACTCATGAAAACAATGACTGGCGCATCAGCGTCCGTGATAGGCTGGGCAGTCGCGATGTCCACAGCAGGCTTGGACAAAGGCGCTCCCCGAGTGAAAGTCCTCCAAGTTCGGACTCCGAGGACAGTCGGCGCAAGCGCCGCAGAAGAGTAAGCTCGTCCTCAGAAGACTCCTCGGACAACGAGGACGCAGAAACGGGACACTGGAAATCCAAGAACAAATATCGTGATGACGAAGACGAAGATATGTCCCGTCCATGGCGTCGCCAAAAGGTCGACGCATTTACGCGGCGCATTAGCGACTTCTCGGAGGATAAGAAAAGGCGCATGCCTGCTAACGTAAAAACTTATGATGGGACAGGTGATCCTGATGACCATCTAAAAATCTTCGAATCGGCGGCCACTATTGAAAATTGGCCACAACCCGTGTGGTGCCACATGTTCAATTCCACGTTAGTAGGAAGCGCGCGGAACTGGTTCAGCAAACTACCACGCAGAAGCATTGATGGGTTTGAAGAGTTGCGAAGGGCATTCCGCTTAAATTTTACTCAGAGGAAGAAGTGTGCCAAGAACCCTGTCGAGCTTGCCAGGGTGAAACAGCGCCAAGGAGAGTCCACAAGCGCCTACGTAGAGCGCTATAAGGACGAATGCATACACGTCAAGGCGTGCCCCGAAATTCTCAAGATCTCAGGGTTTATGAATGGAATAAATAACCCAGAACTTATCAAAAGGTTGAATGATAGGGTTCCCCAAACCTTTGATGAGTTGATGAAACGCACAAGGTCCTTCATCCAAGGAGAAGCCGCCGCCGCAGACAGCAGAAAAGGCTACTCAAACAACAGGTCACATGAACAGTCCAGGAGACAATCCAATGACCAGAGTAGCAGTCGCAACAACAGCTACCGCGGTCAGAGGGGCGGGCGGGGGAACGACAAGTACACCCCACTGTCAATGACCCCAAAGGAGATACTCGCAACAGAAGGTGCAAACTTCCCAAGGCCACCACCAATGCGCACTCTAGAAGAGCAACGCATGAGGGAACGGATACTGTGAGTATCATAGGCAGAAGGGCCATACTACCAATGAGTGCGTCCAACTGCGCAGCTAATTGACAAATTGGTAAAGGAAGGCAGATTGGATCACCTGGTGAAAAACATCAAGGAAGGGAAAGATAAACAAAGGAGCGGAGGCAAGAAAGACGCACCTAGAGACAAGGCTGACACCATCTATATGGTGCAGTCATGGCAGCGAAAAACTAAGCAAAAAGTCAGCCAAAAATTTTCGCATGGAAGTGGCATCTCTTTTACCACTTTTACTAAGGGACTACGCAGTGGTGGTGCACTTACCATCTAGACTAAATGCAGCGGGTCCACGACATCCAAGAGTGTACATGATGGAGGAGCATCTGCAGACATACTGTACGAACATTGCTTCCAAAGACTGCGCCCTGAAGTAAAAAGTCAGTTAAACCGGCCACGACGTCGTTGACTGGCTTCACGGAGAAAAGGATATGGCCTTAGGGCAATACGATTACAGGTTTTGGTTGGCAATATGGAGCACTCCACAACAGCCTGGTGAATTTTATGGTGATTAGTCACAATCGCCTTACAATGCATTATTGGAAGACCAGGGAATATCAGCGATACGCGTGGGTCCCACCCCATCCACGGCCCACGGGATGCTAAAAAATTCCCGTCGACGGCGGAATTGTCACCATCGTACAACACGCCGCCACCGCCTTAAGTGCAATACAGTCCACTTGTGACGTGACGCAGACTCAGAGACAGCACGCAACCAAAGTGACAAACTTGAAGGTCGCGATTCATCCCGATTACCCGGAACAAGAAGTATCGATCGGGGGGTCGCTGGTCTGATAGGGTAGGTCGGACTTGTGTGCGCACTCTTGCAAAGAAAAACCTTCGATATTTTTGCTGGAACCAAAACACATGAGGGCGTGCCACGATCGAGATCAAGAACATAAGTTGGAAAAGCCGACAAGGATACTCCCCGTAAGCAGAAAAAAACAAGGGCAGCTCCAGAGCGCCTAAGGGCCATTCTGGAGGATGGATCCATAAAACTCATGAGGTAGGTATCATGCGAGAAGTCTATTACCATACCGGCTCTCCAACCCAGTTTGTCAAATAAGAGCGATGGTAGCTGGCGGATGTGCGTGGATTCACTGACCTAACAAAGCATGTTCCACAAGGACTGCTATCCACTACCGGAGATTGAACTGGAATGTGGAGTCCTTTGCGGATACCCCCCTTCAAGTGCTTCTTGGACGCATACATGGGGTATCACCTAAATCCAGAAATGGCCAAGGATGTCGAGGCAAAAGACAGCCTTTCACATAAGTTAAGTGTTATTGCTATACAAAGAATGCCTTTTGGCCTAAAGAATGCGGGTGCCACCTACCAGCGACTGGTAGATAACGCGTTCGAGGGGCAAGTGTGGCTGCAACCTGGAAGTCTATGTCGATGACCTGGTTATAATAGTGCCACACCGAAGACGAGTTGGTGCCGCGACATGGTAGAAACTTTCAGGGCAAGCGAAAATCAATATGAAGCTAAATCCATAAAAAATGCCTTTTGGGGCTACAGAAGGCATGTTACTCGGATACTTGATAGAACCTGACGGCATCAAGCATGTTGTCCAGAAAAAAACAAAATCTGTCATCCAACTTCCTTCATCGCGCACGATGAAAGAAGTCCAGTCGTTAAATGGGAAGTTAGCCGGTTTGAACAGGTTCCTATCCAAGTCAGCAGACAAGTCACTCCCCTTGTTCAAAACACTCAAGAAGTGTACGAAGAAGGGAGACTTCCGTTGGGACTTAAGAAGCAGGAAGATTTTCACGCAGCTCAAGCCAGCATTTAGCAGCACTTTCCCACGCTAGTCGCACCCCGACTAGGGGAGGAGTTAATTATGTATTTATCCGCGACGCATGGGGCAATTAGCGTCATGCTACTAACAGATAAGGACCCCGTACAAACACCAGTATACTTCGTAAGTAAAGCACTCAAGGAAACAGAGATCAACTATAGCGCAATGGAGAAGCTGATCCTGGCGTTAGTATTTGCTGCCAAAAGACTGCGCAGATATTTCCAAGCGTACCCAATAGTGGTAATCACAGATCACCCATCAACAGGGTTATCTCTAAACTGATGCGTCGGGGCGATTGCAAAGTGGAGGTGTTGCTAAGGGAGCTTAACATCTCTATAGACACACACACGCAGTAAAAGGACAAATTACTGGCGGATTTCTCATCGAAAACAGAAACCGATGTTGTTACTCCCCAGAGCATAGTAAAACTCCAAGAACATGGATCCTATTCACGGGTTGGATAGTCATTGCGTGGAAGGGTCGGGCGCAGCTCATCCTCACTAACCCGGAAGGAATGGATTTCACTTACGGCACTGAGTTTGAATTCACAGCCACGAACAACGAGGCAGAGTACGAAGCCCTAATTGGGGGGACTACGCATTGCAGCTCGAATGGGTGTACATAACCTAGAAGCAAATGTGGACTCCCGTTTAGTAGCCAACCATGTGTTGGGCGAATATGTGGCTAAAGATAGGACACATTGATTCAATACCTCGACAAGACCATTCGCTAATCCTGGGCTTGATTGATTCACCATTAGGCAAGTTTAGAGGTGACAACAAAAAAGCGGATGCCTTATGTAAGACGCATCCACAAGCTTCGGCGCACCTATTAAGCAGGTGTTGGTCAAAATCTGGAAGAACAAAATCCATCTCGGGGGATGGCGATTTCTACGGTGTGATAGAAGAGCAGGATCCTACGTGGATGACCCCTATCATCGAATTCATAAGCAAGGGCACGCTCCCTCATGAACAAAAGGATGCCCGGCGAATACGCCGCACGGCGCAGAGATTCGAACTTCGAAATGGTGTCCTCTATCGACGTTCGTTCCTACTACCATGGCTCCGATGCGTCGAACCTATTCAGGCAGATATGTGCTCCGCGTGTTCGTGCGGGTTCTGCTGTATTGCACTCAGGACCAAGATATGGTAGTAGCAAGAGCCTTACGGTTGGGTTCTACAGCCCACCATGCATCGCGACGCGCGCGACATGATAAAGAAATGCAATGATTGCCAAGTACATAGACCAATCCCGCGCCAACCACAACAGGAGCTAACACCCATCACCTCACCATGGCCATTCCACAAGTGGGGTATCGACATCGCTGGTCCCTTCCCTGTTGCAGCGGGAGGATTGAAATTCCTTATCCGTGGGCTATAGGACTACTTTACTAAAAGGATCGAGGCAAAAGCGGTCGCACATATAACGGGAATTCAGGTAAAACGATTTGTTTGGGATAACATTGTGTGCCGTTTTGGATTACCTGGAGAAATAGTTTCGGACAATGGGAAACAATTCTGTGATAACCCGTTCAAAGACTGGTGCGCGAGATTAAGCATTACACAGCGTTTTACGTCGGTTAAACACCCACAGACCAATGGTTTGGTTGAGCGCGCAAATCGAAGTCTAGGCGAAGGAATCAAAGCGCAACTGGATAGACATAAAGGCAGGTGGGCTAGAGGAATTGTCACATGTCTTGTGGGCACATCGCACAACAATAAAAGTTAGCACAGGGGACACTCCCTTCTCTCTTGTCTAAACCCCCCCCTTAATCCCCCTAAATAACTATTAAAAATAAAAAAAAAGGGACGGAAGCCGTTATACCAGCCAAAATCGGAATGCCAACTATTCGTACCGCGGAGGTCAATATCGCAACCAATGACGACGAGCGACGTATAGACTTGGACTTATTGGCAGGAAAGGCGCGAAACATGCAGGCCATACGTGTAGGAAAAGCAAAAGTTAAAATAAGGGATACTACGACGCTAAAGTTTGAGGAGTCTCATTTAGACCAGGGGACTTCGTGTATTGTGCTAACGACGCAAGCCACGCGGAAGACACAGGAAAGCTGGGACCAAAGTGGGAAGGACCCTACGAGGTTACGGAAGCACTTGGAAAAGGAGCATACAAGCTGCGTGACATGGATGGGCGTGAGTTGCCCCGCACGTGGAATATCTGCAATCTCAAAAAAATGCTATCTTTAGGGAAGTGCTCACTGGGTATATGCGTACTTATGTTTTTTTTAAGACAAATGTTTTTTATTTTTGCAAGTATTAATTAAATGTCGCGGTTTCTAGCTAACTCCGCGACACAATTCACTTTACATGCTTATTGTGAGTATCTATTTATGTATCAATATTGTTGTTACATTATTCTGTGCCTACGCGGCGTGCATGCACCTAATAACCCCACGATGGGAAAAGGATGAGTAAACCTACTAAATGACTCGTTGAGTAAGAGGGTTGCAAACCCATCAACATTGGATCATGAATCCTTGTTAAACACCTTTCTCTCAAGACGTTGGAGTAAGTTTAAATGCGCATTCCACGATGGATGCGCAGCAGCGCACACGGTGCACGTTTAACAAATTAGGAGTCAAAACTTTTGACTTCTTGATATGGTATTAGCGGTACGCCGCATGTAATTGTAATGTCAACCCATACATGTAAACTTAGCATATTTTGCAGTCATGAACTTTGTAATGACTATGTTCACAACAATTTGACAAATAGCACATCACAAACAAGTCTTTCATGCAAAGGCAACTAATTGTGCACAAACATATTGTCAACTTTTATAACTTATATTGTGTGCGTACAATCGCACAAGCCACAACAACAAACAACCCATACTATGGGTCCCAAAGGATAACTTTTACAAAAGAACCATGAGTTTGATTAAACAAAATTTGCCAACATACACAAAAACGATAAGTTTGCACAAGGAAGAAAGCCTAGATGCTGTGACAACGACTTTGCTCTGAACTGCCAACTTGGTACGCAGCATCTCCAGCCTCCTCAAGCTTCCCCAGAAGTTCACTATCTTTAGGTGACACAGTCGCCACGCTAACTGGTACTCCATCAGAACGGGGGATGTGCGCTGCACCAACACCGCATAATATTGCCTTGCCCTTCACCCCCTTCTTCTTAGCAAGCCTTATGGCGTGGGCCTCTAAAGACTCCTTCAACGGAATCTCCTTCTCAAGTGCAAAAGGATTAAGGATGTCACGCGGACGGGCAAAGATAGGAACCTGCAGTTGCGCCACGTCCGGCTTGAGAAAGTAATCAGGCTGGGCCTCAGCGCCCTCGGTGGCATGCCTAGCCAAGGTTAACCCCGCCATTATCACATCTATGGGGTAATCCTGGTCACGCTCCAGCTGTGCAATATGAGGCAGCTCTAACAATTTCATCGCCTCCATCGCAGCAACGAGCTCCTCATATGCATTCTCATTATACCCAGGTACCTGTGCGGCAGGCACTGTCAGCAACTTCTTTTCATGAAGCTCCTCCACCGCTTCCGCCTTACCACGTGCCAATGCACACTTCACCACATCCCCAAAGGACTGCTTGACCTCCTGCGATTCCAAAGTGCTCATGGCAGCAAGGCGCATACCATGGCTTATGAGCCACCTGCGCTCAGCAATCGCGGACAACATGTGAGGGTAAAGTTCCTCATCATACTCAATACTGAGTTTTCGCAACTTCTCCTCCTGCTTCTCCAACAGACCCTCCACTCTCTGGCGAAACTCTTCCAACCCAGCAAAATGATTGTTCTTACCCCCCTCCAAATACTTCACAGCCCAGTGACAACTTGCCTTGTACTCCGCAGCATCCGCGCGCTCTTGCTCTACCTTGACAAGCAGTGCCATTTTTTCCTCGGCAAGGTTCTGCGCATAGGACCTCGATGACTCTGCCTCAGCCTGCGCATCTGCCAACTGTGTCTTCAGCAGCAGGATCTCTTCATCTTTCTGTATACTCTGGCTGCGTTCATTAGAAAACCTTGCTCTCAGCTGCGCCACGAGCGCGGCTTGCTGCGCAGTGACATTATCAAACTCCTCCATAAGCTGATCCACTGGCATACCCTCAAACGCCTTGGGACCAGTCTGGGGTGGGGACTGTGCAGCATGCGTCACCGGCGCAGAGGAATCACTAGCAGCCTCGACACTGCGAACAAATAGCAAACAACAAACCGATGATGAGGATTACACATTACTTTATCGTGATTACGTACCATCAACACTATTATTGAACGGACATAGAAGCTAGAATTACTTACTTGGGGGGAGGGGTCTCGGTCACCTCTTTGGCAGCAAGCGTGGGTGACGCATCCGGGGTTTCCTCCTCAGTCGATATACTCAAACCTAGACTGACATGACGCACCCTCTTTGACGGGCCCGCGCCGTCATCACCGGTAGCCTTCTTGCGTTTCAACCCAGAATCAACTTCTGCGACATCCGCATCCTTTGACGAACCAACACTTGTTGTGTCCAGCCTGGCGGGCTCCTCCGTTGCACCTGGTACACTGCGCAGGGGTGTGGGTGCTAATACATCAGTACTGTCAAACTCTGGTTGCTCCAGCACAAGTTCCATTGTGCGCCCTGCAGTACTCTCCAACAGCGGCTCCTCACCATCTCTTAATGGGCGCACCCCCTCGGTGACCAGCTTGGGCTTACTCAAATGCACCACGCTAAACAAATCCATTTCTGCGCAACACAAAACGAACACAAACAACAAATGGTTACATAAGCTTGAATAAGAAAGGACGCTTACACTACTAAGCGAGGGAGAAGGAAGGACAAGCACCCACCCCAAGCAACCCACCCCCGGCCGTTCTTCGCCTATAAACGTTGGCATTCCTCGGGCCTTTGGAAATAATCGGCGCAGATGCCCATGTGGCATAGAAATAGGCCTCGAGTATACGGTTGATTGGGATACGGTTCTCATTTTATAAGTTCGCATACCTACATACTATACCGACCCGGGGGAGTGGGCGCTCATCCCTCCGGCAACAATAACCCCTGCGTAATAGAAGGCGAAGTTCCAAGGACAAACGCATCATCTACCAGAAGAAACATTCTCCTCCAACGCTCAGCGCAATCCAATTTTCTGTGTAGCGCTGCAAACGCCCGGCGCGACTTAGAAAACTGATACCTAACAGTTTGACACATACAGGTATGATAAAGGCACGAACAAAATATAGACCGTGGGATTAACTGCCAAGAGGGGCAATTAACTCGAAATTGGACTATTTTTGCTCGTTCGTACCTATGCTGTGCAATTGGGATATATGAAGACGATATTGGTTCAAGACGTTGCAATAAATAACGAAAGGGGCACACGTTGATTGGCAACTCAAAGAACCGTGTGTATTACCCCCCACATTCACGTACGGGAAAATCTGCTATATCGCATCCGCAGCTGGCCACTACCGGGTGCAATGCGGACGGGAATGTAATACTCAGATGTGAAACTCACGGAATTTCTCATCTGTTATTTTGATGTATAAATATCAGTAAGGTTGTCAACACCATGATTGGTGAAGCAGGTGTGGGTGCGCACGCGCTTAGGTACCTTTATCTGCTCTTTGTATGATTAATGGGCGCCTTTCTCAATGGTGGGGGAAGAGTTTTTTTGTTATTGTGGCAATATCAGTGAATACGGCGATCTTATTATAGGGCAAGTGTTACTGACACGCGATCGGATGAGGAACACGTGCCCCCACTTGTTCCTAATCGTGTGGTAGGGTGCAAACCTATGAGCTTGTGTTCTAGTACCCTCTCTCGAAATTATTGAAGTGGCTTTCTTGCAATTCAAATTGGCTGATTCTTTGTTTTTTGGGCAGGACTATGTTCTTGATTTTTCCTCGATAGCATCTAGGAATTTTTGCACAACTATTGTAGTCTAGCATTCGCGGTCATTACCAAGCGCTTCTAGCTGGGGGGACATGTGAACGTATAGTCAACTCGGGTACATAGAACCCCGGACCTACGTAATACTATTTACACCGGACCATGACGAGATGGGCAATTTAGCAGATGCACAAATCGGGCTTCCAAGGCCCAAACGATATGCCTACGGGGAGGAAGCCATAACAATATGGCTAATCACGAAAAGGGATTTAGGCCCATGAGCGGTTCCAACCAGCGCTACACCACGCGCAGGTATTTGTGTGACACCCATTAAACGAACGAGTCACGATAGGAGAGGGGCCCACTAGTTATTAAAATACTACGAATCGGAGGCCTCTTGGTTATTTAACCTAATTAATGGGGACAAAGCCATTAGGGTTCGGTGGGTTTATAGGGGCACCTAGGCTCTCATCAAGGTATGCTCTCATAACCCTTACTTTCCACTAAACCCTAAAAATGATTACTTACTCTCACGCAGGAGGATAATCGTGGGAGCCAATCCCACGGTAAGCTAACGGTGCTTGGTTTTCTTAGTGAGCAGGTCTCATATCATCTAGACTTATTGCTACAGGAAACCGGAGCCTAATAGATCGTATTACCCTAAATCCGGATCTAATAAAGGATCATCCATTTTGTATCAACAGTATTGGCGCCATCCGTGGGACCAGGGACACTAAGAACACTGCCAAAATTCTAGAATGACAAGCAAGGAAACTTACCCAGCGGACTCCGCAGGCGAAGAAGCAGAGCGACCAAGCCTCTAAACAAGGTCTCCAAGCAGGTCCCCTAGGGAAAGCACCAATGCGCCACATGATCTGGTCTTCCAGCGACGGGGCCATCACCTGGGTACAACACCAGGCCCATAAAAAAAAAAACCGCCACAATGACAGAATGGAAGTTCTACAGCGTGCTGCTTTGACCACCCCTCCTAACGGCGCAGGGACAAAAGCCACCGCAGCCGTCCACCCCCACCATTCGAACAAGGGTCCCGAGTTAGGGACTGACCCACTCACACTGGAAGGGGTCGCGACTGAACTGGCGCCGAGTGATTTCGTATCTCAGAACTACGAGACTTTGGTCGCCCTCATGCAAGAGGAAACAAAAAAGAGATCAAGCCAGAGCCTACAGGCCCGACTTAACTTTGGTGTGGGATCGAAGTAATCTCCACCCGCGCCACCGAAAGGAAAGGCGCAGAGAGGATAACCGTCGACCTCCAGTATTTGGTAGAATCGGAAAGCAAGTTTCGGGCACTCAAACAGCTAACCTGCAGAACTCGGACACTCATGAAAACAATGACTGGCGCATCAGCGTCCATGATAGGCTGGGCAGTCGCGATGTCCACAGCAGGCTTGGACAAAGGCGCTCCTCGAGTGAAAGTCCTCCAAGTTCGGACTCCGAGTGCACGTCGCGCAAAGCGCCGCAGAGAGTAAGCTTGGTCCTCAGACGACACCTCGGACCCGAGCGCAGAAAAGGGACACTGGAAATCCAACAAGAAACAGGATACGTGTCGAAGACGAAGACTTGTCTCTTCCATTGGCGCGTCGCCAAAAGGTCGCCACCTTACGCGGCTCGATTTAGCGATTTCTCGGAGGAGTAAGAGTAAGGCGCATGCCCGCCCCTAACGTGAAAACTTTATGAGTGGACAACGTGATCCTAGATGACAATCTTAAAAATCTTCGTATCGGCGGCTTCATTTGAAAAACTGGGGGCCACAAACCCGTGTGGTTGCCACATGTTCTAATTCCGCTGTTAGTAGGAAAACGCGCTTGGAACTGGTTCAGACAAACTACCACGCAGAAGAAGCAGTGATGGTTTTGAAGAGTTGCGGAAGATTCCGCTTAAATTTTACTCAAAGGGAAGAAGTGTGCCAAGACCTGTTGAGCTTGCACAGGGTAAAACAGGCGTAAGGGGAGTCACAAGCGTCTACGTATGGGCGCTATAAGGGACGAAATGCATACACGTCAAGGCTGTTTTGCTCCCGAAATCTCAAGTAAATCCAGGGTTTATGAATGGAATAAATAACCCACGAACTTATAAAAGGTTGAATGATAGGGGTTCCCAAACTTGATGAATTGAGAAACGTACAAGGTCCTTCATTCAAGGCAGGAAGCCGCCGCCATGGCGGCAGCAGAAAAAAGGCTTACTAAACAACAGGGTCACAGGATCAATCAGAGACAATAATCGGGACCAAGTAGCCTTGTCACATCAACAGCTCACCGCAGGGGGTCAGGAGGGGCGGCGGAGGGGAACGACAAGTAAACCCATAAAAATGGACCCTATAAGGAGATATTCGCAACATGAAGCTCAAACTTCCAAAAAACCACCTCAATGCGCACTCCGAAGAGCAACGCGTGGGGAATAGATACTGCGAGTATCATAGGCAGAAGGGTCATACTACCAATGAATGTGTCCAACTGCGCCAGCTAATTGAACAATTTGAGTCATGGTGGCAGATTGGATCACCTGGGTGAAGAACATCAAGGAAGGGAAGACTAAACAATGGGGCGGAGGCAAGGAAAGGACGGCACCTTAGAGACAAGGCTGACACCATCTCTATATGGTGCAGTCATGGCAGCGGAAATACTAAGCAATAGTCACGTCAATAAATTTTTTCGCAGGAAGTAGACCATCTCCTTCCCCACTTTAACTACGGAAAACGTAGTGGTGTGCCATCTTACCATTGAGATAAATGCTGAGGGACACGACATCACACGCATGTACTGTTGAGGAGCATCGAAGACATTTTACTATACGAACATTGCTTCCAAAGACTGCGCCCTGAAGTAATAAGTCAGTTAAACCCAGCCACGACGTCGTTGACTGGCTTCACCGGGAGGAAAAGATATGGACTATGGTGGAACTTACGTTTACCAGTTATGGTTGGACAATAAGAGCACTCCACGACAGCCTGGTATGAAATTTTTTGGTGATCAGATCACCATCGCCTACAAATGGCATTATCGTGAAGCCAGGGATCTCAGCGATACGCGCGGTCCCATTCACGGCCACGGGATGCTAAAATTCCCCGTCATCGGCGGAATTGTCACCATCTACAACAACCCGCCGCCACTCCTAAAGAATGCATACAATATCACATGTGACGTAACGAGACGAAAAGGCTTAGCACGCTAACCAAAGTGACAAATCTTGAAGGTCGCGATTCATCCTGACTACCCGGAGAAGAGGGTTATCGATCGCGGAGGGTCGCGGTTCTGAATACGTGGTTAGGGCGGTCGGCTTCCTCTTGTGTGCGCACTTCTTGCAACGAACCCGATATCTTTGCATGGGAACCAAAACACATGACTGGTTGTCCTCGATCGATCACAGAACTCAAGTTGAAAACATTTCCGACAAGGAGGATATCCCCTAGTAAGGCAGTGCTCCAGAGCGCGCTAAGGCCATTCTGGCGGAGGTACATAAAATAGTGGGCTGGAGGTATCATGCGAGAAGTCTATTACCATGACTTGGCTCTCATAACCCAGTTATGGTCAAAAAAAGAGGATGGTGTTAGCTGTGCGATGTGCGTTGGACTTCACCAGACCTCAAAAAAGCATGTCCACAAGAATGCTATCCGACTACCCGGATAGATTGGAAAGTGGAGTCCTTATGCGGCTACCCCTTCTCAAGTGCTTCTTGGACGCATATAAGGGGTATCACATATTCAAATGGCCAAAGATGACGAGGGAAAAGAAGCCATTTCACACAAGTCAAGGTGTTCTATTGCTATACAAAGATGCCTTTTGGCCCTTACAGATATGCGGGGTGGTGCCATCACTACCAGCGACAGGTAGATAACGCATGTTGAGACAGTGGGCCGCATCCTGGAAGTGCTATGTCGATGACTTGTTATAAAGAGCCACACCATTCGCTCAGAGATAACTTCATTGTTCAATACCTCGAATGACCAAGTCGCTTAAATCAGGGCTTTGATAAATTCACCATTTCGGCAAGTCCCTTGAGGTGACAACAAAAAAGCGGATGCCTTAAGTAAGATCGCATCTCACAAGCTTTCACGCACCTATCAAAAGCAGGTATTGGTCGAAAATCTTGAAAGAATAAATCCATCTCGGAGATGGGAGATATCTACGGGATAGAGGAACAGGATCCCACGATGGATGGACCCTATCATCGAATTAATAGCAACGGGCTGCTTCCTCATGAACAAAAGGCATGCCCGGCGTATACGACGTACAACTGCAGAGTATCGAACTTCGAGATGATGTCCTCTATCGACGTTCGTTCCTACTGCCTTGGCTCCGGGCTTATGCGTCGGGGTCCTATTCATGGCAGACTATGTATGCTCCGCAGTGAATTCATGCGGGTTCATCTGATTATGCACTCCGTGACACGTTCTATGGTGGCAAGAGCCTTTCGGTCTGGTTCTACTGGCCAACATGCACCGCGACTGAATTTGGCGACGCGACTGATCAAGAATGTAAGATTGCCAAGTACATAGACCTAATTCCCGCGCCAACCACAAACACGGACGCTAACACCTATCACCTCACCAAATGGCCTTTCCACAAGTGGTTGGGTATCGACATACGATGGCCCCTTCCCTCGTTTGCAGCGGTGAGGTATTGATGAAATTCTCTTATGTGGCCATCGGACTACTTTACAAATGGATTGAGGCGACATGCGGTCGCCACAATCACAGGAATCAGGGTAAAAAGATTTATTGGGATAAAATTTTGTGCGTTTGGATTACTTGGAGAAAATAGTATTCGGACAATGGAAAACAATTATGTGATAACCGTTCAAAAGACTGGTGCTCGAGATTAAGCACTTACACAGCGTGTTGCGTCGGTTTTAATACCATTCACAGACAATGTTTGCTTGACGCGTGCAAATCGAAGTCTAGGAGAAGGAATCAAAGTGCGCCTGGTATTCGTCACAAAGGCCAGGTGGTAGAGGAGTTATCACATGTCTTGGTGGGCACATTCGCCACAACAATAAAAGTTTAGCACAGGGGACACTCCCATTCTTTCTTGTCTATGGACGGATGCCGTTTTTTATACAGCCGAAATTGGAATGCCCAACTCATTCGTTCCGCGGAGGTCAATATCAATACCATAATGACGACGAGCGACGTTATAGATTTGGACATATTAGGTGGTAAAAGGCTAGCTTTTTTAGCGGCGAACAAGCAAGCCATACGTGAGGAAAAAGCAATGTTATAAAATGAAGGGATACTCGGCTAAATGTTCGAGGAGTCTCAATTTAGACCAGGGGAGATTCGTGTATCGTCTACTGACGCAAGCCACGCGGAGACACAGGAAAGCTGGGACAAAGTGGGAAGGACACTAGGTTTACGGAAGACTTGGAAAGGAGCAACAAGCTGCGTTGAGATGGATGGGGTGAGTTGACCCGCAGTGGACATTATCTGCAATCTCAAGAACATGCTATCTTTAGTGAAGTGCTCACTGGGTATCATGCTGTTTTTTTTTTTTATGAACATTGTTTTTTTTTTATTTCTGGCCAAGTATTATTAAAGTCGCGGTTTCTAGCTAACTCCGCAGACGCAATTCATTTATCATTGACTTATCGTGAGTATTCTATTTTTGCTTATCCACAATACTGTTGTTACATTACTTCTGTGGAATACGCGGGAGTGCATGAACATAATAACCCACGATGGGAAAAAGGATGAGTAAACCTTACTAAATGACTCGTTGAGTATGAGGGTTGCAAAACCCATCAAACACTCGGATCATGAGTCCTTTGTTAAACACTTTCTCTCAAGACGTTGGAGTCAGTTTATGCGCGCATTCACGATGGAATGCGCTCAGCAGCGCACACGGTGCACGTTTAGCATATTAGGGAGTCAAAACTTTTGAACTTCCTTGGATATGGTATTTAGCAGTATGCCGCATGTAATTGTAATGTCACAAAAACCCATACTTTTACACTTAGTCTTATTTTGACAGTCCATTTGAAACTTTGTAATGACTATGTCTCACAACAATTTGGACAAAATGGCCATTCATAGAACAAGCCTCTCATGCAAAGGCAACCAATTGTGCACAATCATTTTTTCAACTTTTATAACTAATTATTGTGTGCGTACTATCAGCCATAAGTCACAATACATACGTCCCATATTAGGGTTCCCTTAAGGTTAGCTTTTAACAAGAACCGCGAGTTAACTTAATCAACATTTACCATTATACACAAAAAACGAAAGTTCTACACAAGGGAAGAACAAAACCTAGTATGCTTTTGTGGCAACGACTTTGCTCGAATCCTGCCAATTGAGTATGCCGCATCCCCAAGCCTCCTCAACAGATTTCCCCAGGTGCTCACTATCCTTTATGGTGACACATTCGGCCTCGGCTCTCTGGTACTACATCAGACGGGGGAAGTGGGTGAGCTATAGCTCAACCACCACATAGATCGCTTACCCTTCACCCCATTTTCCTAGGTAGCAAGTAGCCTTATGGCGTGGGCCTCCAAAAGATCTTCAACGAGCCTCATTCTAAAGTGCCACAATAAGGATTCAGGATGTCACGGAGGACTGGCAAAGATAGGTACACTGTAGTTGGGACACGTCCGGCTTCAGAAAAATAATCAGGTGGGCCTCAGCGCACTCGGTGGCATTGCTAGCCCAGGTTAATACCCCTTGCCCTTATCACACCTATGGGGTAATCCTGGTTCACGCTTCCAGTCTTGTGCGATATAAGGCAGCTCTAAACAGTTTCATCGCCGCCATAGCAGAAAAACAAGCTCTCATCTTGACCTTTTGATTTACCAGGTTCACTGTGCGGCAGGCACTGTCAGCAGCCTCTTTCCATGAAATTCTCCACCGCTTCTGCCTTACACGAACGCAAGGCACACCTTTCACGGACATCCCCCAAAGGACTGCTGACCTCCTGTGATTCCAAAGTGCTCATGGCAAGCATGGCGCAAAACTCATGGCTTATGAGCCACCTGCGCTCTAGAATCTGTTGATCAACATGTGACGGGTACAGGCTCCTCGTCGTATCTCGATAATGAGCTTGCGTAACTCTCCTCTGCTTTCTCCAACAGCCCCTCCACTTTGTGGCGAAAATCATCCAGCCCTGCAAAATGATTGTTCTTACCCCCCTCCCAAATACTTCACAGCCCCAGTAGTGGGACAATGGCCTTGTACTCGCAGCATCGCGCGCTCTTGCGTTCTTACCTTGGACAAGCTTGTGCCATTTTTCCTCGGCAAGGTTCTGTTGCATAAGACCTCGAGCTCTGCCTCAGCCTGCGGGCATATGCCTAAAGTAGTCTTTTGCAGCAGGATCTCCGTCATCTTTCTGTATTACTTCTGTTGCGTTCTATTAGAATATCCTTGATCTCTGCTGCGCCTACGAGCGCGGCTTGGGTGGGTGCGAGTAACCATATTCAAACTCCTCTATAAAGGTCTGATCAATGGCATAGCATCGAAGGCCTTGGGAACCAGTCTGGGGTGGGGACTGTGCAGCATGCGTCACCGGCGCAGAGGAATCACTAGTAGCTCGACACTGCAAACAATCAATCGATAACGAGGATTAACATTTAACGTTATTGTGATTACGGTTATAATCCATACTATTATTGGTCGGAAATGGAATAATCTAAATTACTTACTTGGGGGGTGGGGTTCTCGGTCACCTCATTTGGAGCAGGCGTGGGGAACATCGAGGATTCCTCCTCAGTCCGATGTCTCTAACCTAGACTGAGATGAGTACCTTTTGACGGGCACAGCGCCAATCTTCACGGTAGCCCTCTTGCGCTTCAACCCAAAATCCACTTCTGCGACATCAGCATCTTCTGAAGAGCCAATGCTTGTTGCGTCTGTAATGGGGGGATCCACAGTTACACTTGGCACGCTGCGCAGAGGTGTGGGTGCTAACACATCAGTACTCTCAATTTTCGGTTGCTCCAGCACGAGTTCCATTTTGCCGCCAGGCCGGTATCTTTCTTAACAGAGGTTAGGCTCTTCCCATCTCTTTAAAGGCGCACCTCGGTCACCTGCTTGGGCCTTACTCGCTTTGATTCTTATCCCAAAATACCAAAAAATGCTTAAAAGTCTCTTTTCCAATAAGGAGAAACTTTTAGAGCTGGCAAACACACCCCTTAATAAAAATTGCTCAGCGGTTATCCTCAAGAAGTTACCCGAGAAACTTGGAGACCCTAATAAATTTCTCATTCCGTGTGGTTTTAGTGAGCTCAGGTGCAAGGCCCTAGCCGATCTAGGTGCTAGCATCAATTTGATGCCACTCTCAGTTTTGAAAAAGTTAGGTTTACCTGAGCTTATTTCCACCTGCATGACCCTTGAACTAGCTAACCGGGCAATTTGTACACCGACTAGAATTACAAGAGATGTCTTTGTTCCAGTTGGAAAGTTCACATTCCTCGCTAATTTTGTCATCGTTGATTATGAGAGCGATCCTCGAGTCCCCCTCATCTTGGGAAGACCTTCTTATGGACCGTTCGTGCTTTGATTGACGTTCACAAAGAAGAAATGATTCTCTGTGACGGTGACGAAAGATTAATCTTGAATATGAGACATGATACTTCAAGCTATTCTAACAAGCCTAAAAAAGAATCAATCAACATGATTGACATCTACAATGTCTCTCATGAAGATTATCTTGAAGATTTGTTTGCAACAAATCATCTGAGTGGCAATCCCACTCCAATTTCGGACCCTATTGTTTCTTCTTCTCCCACACTTACTTCCTTAGAAGAAAGTGATTTAATTTGGGAAGAATTCAAAGCTTATCTCGCAAGTGATTCATTTCTACTAGGGAGTGATGATACCGACTTTGACTCGGAGGGAGATCTTCGTTTAATTGAGGAATTATTAAATAATGATCCTTCATCTCCTCTCCCTCTTTCTCAGAATCCATTAAGTGGCAGTACCACTTCTTCTTCTCCTGACCATTTGCTCGAGGAGTTCGCCGATGAACTCGCTCTTATTACATTTCCACTGGGAAATGATGATCTTCCTTTTGATATCGAATCCGATCTTAGAGAAATAGAATATTTGCTTAACCATGATCCTACCAAGGAAATGGATTCTATTCTTGAGGATTCGGTTGATGAGGGTAATCTTGCAGATCCTAATAACGATCTTGTTGATACCATTCCTGAGATGTTCACCGATGAACATACTCTTGATTTTTCATCTCCACCAAAATATGATGATGCCAATGATGATCTTTTTGATCTCAAAACCGATAATGATGAATGTGGAAAAATATTATATGATGATCCATTTGACTCTAAGGAAGATAAAATCAAAGAGTCTAAACTCTTAATTGATAAACTTGATCCCCCTAGATCAAGTGATTTCCTTCCTTCCCCCGAGTGTGACTCGGTTCTCTATGAGGATTTTTTCGAGGATGATGCTTTGCCTTCAACCAATAACGAGGACAAAGTATTTAATCCGGGTATACTCATTTATGAGAACCTTTTTGAAGTCACTATTCGAGTAACACCGGATAAGAATGAAAAGAAGATATCCATATCTAATGCTTCTTTAATTCTTGAGGATTTTAATCCTCCTCTTTATGAACTTCCTTTCCACAAAGAAGTTCCCGGGTCCAAAACTCTACTCTCGTTTTCATTCGAAAATGAGGAAAAAGTTTTCAAACCCGGGATACTCACTTCTAAAGGAGTTCATACTTCTCTTCTCCTAGAATTATCTCATCGGGGCCCTAAAGCTTTCAAAGTCATTAAAATTTTTGAAAGTCCGATGGAGATTTTTCCTTGCTCTTATGGAGAGGACATCCGTATTTTGGATGTTCCGTGTCTCCATTTCTATCCCCCATGAACAACTCAATTCGAGGACGGGTCAAGCTTAGTGACCTTAAACAAGCGCTTCGTGGGTGGCAACCCATGCTTATCCTTATATAATTATATAGTAGTAATGAATAAGTGTGTTGTGAGGAGGCTCGCCTCTTCTTTTCTCTTGTTTCGTGTTTTGTGTTGTATGTCTAGGATTTCCCCGGATTTTGAAGCCTCTCGTGCTTATGGTTTTGTCCTTCGTTCACTCGAGCTTCACATACTCAGCTTCATTTTGGGAATCCAATATCCTAATCTTATCGACTAACGTTTATCTTTAAGCACACTTAATAAACGGCTTTAGATTTACGTAGAGACCCTTCTTAAAACATTGAGGACAATGTTTAATTCTAGTATGGGGGATCTATCGATTTGAATGTGCCTGCAGCCGTTGTTTTCACGTAATCCCGTTTTTACCACCAATATACCTAAAAAATTAAAAAAATTAAAAATTTTCAAAAATAAAATAAGTGTTTTGTCACAATTTTGACTTTCCTGCTGGGTAGAATAAGAATAAATTTTGACTCGATCGAGCATGTTGCGCTCTAGCTTGTCCCTTAACTTTTAGACTAAGCATTCGCGGATCTTTTTATTAAAGATTTTAAATTTGCGAAGAACGAGAAATGATAGAGTTAATTATGAGTTAGATGCTAAACAAGGATTAGTTGGAAATCTTAAGAGCTCATAAGTGTAGATTGTGGCTTTTCTCTCCCATAAGCTTCTAACTAGACTAATAATACGTGCTCTCTTCGAAAATTAAACTTATATCAACAATTTTTGAAGTATAGTCGATATCAATAATTTTAGTCTTAGTTCAAATTTATACTTAAATTTTCTAAAACAAAATTTTCTCTATATCATGGTTAATAAGTGTTCAAGTAGAAAAAATGATGAAAAATATGGTAATAATAATAAACTGTGGGCTGATAGTAGTCTTTGTGGTAATAATAATAAACCGAAGGTCCGTGAGTCCCGATACTAGTCTTTGTGGGGTGTCAAAAGCCTGGTCACTTAGCCGCAAGGTTGGGATGTGCCGAGACAAAAGTCGCTACATGGGATGATCTCGCCTTCAAACTCATTACTTTTGGGTGGAACGTGAAGCATAGAAATTTTGCAAAACGATTGATCCATGGTTGAAATTCGAAATAAGCACATTCACCTAAGATATAATAATTGTCGGGAGCGAAAAGTTTCACAAGGTACAAATATGAGTAGTGCCAGCATCTTAACTTATATTTAACGATGATTTCATTTTTAAGCTTGGTTTGGGACAAGCGAAAGTCAGGGACGATGAATTTATCCTTTTTGGGCATTTTAGGATTGAAATGCATCTTATTCCGTGACCCTAACGGTTATGCAAATAACGAAAGTCAAACATGTTAGTTAGTTGCTTAAAAAGAAAAGTATAAAAAAATTGAGAAAAAGGGAAAAATACAAAAATATGTGTGGGAATAAGTGTGAATATTTAAAAATGGTCAAAACGGGGCTTTTCAAAGCTATTGATTCTTTAATTCCCCTTGATGAACACTTAGCTACTTTTTGAGGTAATTAGTCGATGGGGATTAAGATTCTTGGTTTTCTAAAGTGTTTACTTATGGCATTGCGTGAGGACATGGCAATAGTTTGACCTAATAAAACGTGCTTAAAAGACTAAAAACATACCAAAAAATACATTGTATTTATGTGTTTTGCATTTGTATTGTGCAGGTAACGGATATCAACGAAAAGGACAAAAATCAAGTCAAAACAGACAAAACCGGGCACGGGATTGGAAAGAGCGTGAAAAGCCAAAAAGTCAAAGTCAACCAAAAAGCCAACCAAGGCAAAAGTCAAAGACGAAGCCGAATACAAAGAAATCTTAAATGGGCCAACCCGAACCTATTTAATGGGTCGGGTCAGCCCATTAAGCCTTGACTTAATAAACCTATAAGTTCCAAAGCCTTAAAACCCTTTTATAAATCCAAAACTTTACCCGGCCCAATCCTAAGCCCAAAACCACTTAGACATAACATTGTTATGTCCATTAACCCTTTAACCCTTTACCCCTATTTTTCATTACACAATTAGTCCTTAGGGACTAACACCTTTAGCCCCCATAGCCTTTAACTCTTACACCACAAGTCCTTAACCCTTTGCATCGTTAGTCCTTTGGGACTAACATTGCAAATCCCTTAACCATTAACTCTAACCCTGTTACCCTGATTCACCCCAAATCAAACATTTCTCGCCAAACTTCTAAATCACTATTCATCCATCGTTCTCAACCTTGACCCTTGCACCTCAAAACAAACCCATCACTCTCAACCAAACCCCACACCCAGAAGCTGCCAATTACACGCTGGCAATCCTCATTCATCTCATTCGTCAAAGGATTGAAGACCAAATCAAGGGCTTGGATGATAAAACTTAGAGAACACACAAGTTGGACGGCTATGATGATGATTTGAAGTCTCTCACATAAGAAACACACTCATAATCCCTCTCACTGAAGAAACACATTGAAGACCCAAGACTTTGTATTTTCTTCTATAAATAGGGACTTTTGTAAACCCTAAAGGGCATCTAGTTTTTAATTTTCAGCTTATATTAGTTAGTTTTAGCTTATTGTAACTTTATTTTAAAGCCCTGTACTGTTTTTATTTAAGTTAATGAAATTTAAGTTTTTATGCAAAAAATCTTGTTTTTAAGTTAAAGTCATTCATGTTTTAAAAACATTTTATAAGCTCTCTTAAACTCATTTATCTGTCATTTAAGCAGTTTCTCTTAAGCTATATAAACTTTTCCATAGTTTATATAGCTTAAGCCTTTTTCACTAAAAAAATACCTCAAAAAGCTATATTGGAAGATAAGCTTACAAGGGAAGAGCTTATATGTTATTACTAGCTTGTTTTAAACAAGCTAGAGCTTGTAGACAAAGCTCGTAAGAGATTATTTGCCCAGTTTTGAGCAAGGGCTTTGTAAGTCCTTACTTTTCATCTTTTAGCTTAAAATTGCTTATTTACAGTTTGCTTATTTAAGTTGTTTGTCATTGCTTATTTATGCTTAATATTGTTATTTATTGCTTATTTATGCTTTCTTGAAGTTTAAATCTTATTTGCTTTTGATTTTAGTTAATACTGTTAGTTTTAGCTCTTAGTACTGCTTATCTGTTTTGCTTATTTTAAGTGCTTATTTGTGGTTGGATTTTGTTTAAGATTGCTTATTATTCATTGTTTACCATCTGTCTTTAAAGAACCTTGCTTAAATCTTTGAAAACCAAGCTTAAAAGAGATATGAGAAACTTAAAGGGGTGTTTGGGTCAGTAGGCAAAATGAGTCAAATTGTGTTAAAAAAATTATTTGGGTCACTAAGCTAACTTATGAAAGCTTATTTTAAGTCATTCTAATCAGTTTTTAAGAGTTTTAAAGTCTTAAATTGAATTTTGAGGTTTTGTCTATAAGTGGTTTAAATCTGTGAAGTTAAAAACAATTTAGTTTAGCTTATTTGATAAAGACTTTGAAAACAGATTTAAAATGTTGGATTTGTTTTGTTTGAGCTATCTATATGCAGTAGATTAAGAGTTATTTGATGTGATTTAGTCTTGTGGTAAAGTTACTCAAAACTGTTTAAGTGCATTGTCCAGTTTTAAAGTTTTTAAATTTCCATTTTTCAATTGCAAATTTAGATTAGTTAAAGTAGGTTTTAGGATTTGAAATTTCTTGCATAAGTAGTTTGTAGTCCAAATTTGATCTGTTTTAGCTTATTTTAGTTTTTAAAAGTTTTTTTCCTAGCTTAATTTACGCCTAAACTTTGCATTTTGTCTTTTCAAAAACCAAAAAACTCAGCATACACTAAGTGTCACAGCCATTTTCATAAGCCTTTTTAGTAGCTTATTTGAGTTTCAAACTTATTTCTCTTTGTGATTTTAGAAGCTTATTGTATAAGCTTTAAGTTTTGATGAGCCTTTAAGCCATATGGATCCATTAAGTAGCTTAAAAATAAGCTAGAAAGTGCCCCCCTTAGGCTGTTTGTTAACAGTTTTTAGCAAAAAGCTTAATTGCTTATTTGATGATTTTAGTTGTTAGGATTGCTTAAAATTTTGCTTAGATCTGCTTATTAGGTTAGTTTTAGAGTGATTTTTGCTTATTTGAGCTTATTAGCTTTTTTCAGTTTAGCATCGTAAGTTTAAAAGCCTTTTAGGTAATTTTGTCCTTTGAGCTAGGTTTAGCTTATTTTCTTTGCTTATTTTAGTTCCTAGGTGCTTATTAGGGTTAGGGTATAATCTATTTTTAGCTTATTTGTTGTTATGAGTGCTTATTTAGTCTAAAAAATGCCAACAGTTTAGCTTTTGTAGACTTAGTGTAAAAAGCCAATTCTGTCACTCTTTTTAGTTTATTTCGGGCTTATTTAAGCTTTTAATAAAAAGTGTTTTTACAAAAAGTTATTGTTTTGAGCTTTTAAACAAGTTTGTAAAAAAAATTTGGCAAATAAAAAACATTGGGAAATTGGGAAATCTAGGGTAAGCAAGGCTCGAACCCTGGACCTCACCAACATCAACCAACGTTTTTAACACACACCACACTACCACTAGTACCAGTAGGGCCATCTGGTTTTTGTTTGCAACATTAATTAGTTAACCCTTTTTAGTATCCAGCCCTTTTTGCTTAATAACAGCTTATTTTGATAAGTTGTTTGACCCAGCTTATTTTTCTTAGATTTAGCGTAGTTCAAGCTACTTTTTGAAATTTTTTTACATTTTTTATAAATAGTTTAGTATTTTTAATATTTAATTTAGATTAAAACTGTTTTTAATTCATAAAAAATTTAGAAAAAGACAAAAAAATATATTATTTTTTTTAAAATTTTCTTTTATCATTTAGGATTGTTAAAAATTAATTTTGCTTTCGTAGGGTTAAATTTGTAGAATTTAGTTTTTTAAAGAACGGGATTTGAATCCCGTTATCGTTTTTAGTGTTTTAGCTTAAATTGCTTTCGTTTTAGGGTTTCTTTTATTGGTTTTTTGCATTTTAAATTGTAGAAATAGAATCCAAACCAAAAAATCATTGAATCATTCAAAAACGCGATCACGAACTTAATCCCGATTCTCAATTCACACCTCGTCGGGATACGACCCGGGAAGGTTTTTTTAGGGTTTTGCTTTGGTTAAAAGTAAATCTTTTAAAAGCCTTACGGAATAGTTATCTCTCTATTATTGATCTTATCCATATTATATATTTATATTATATATTTATTATATATTATATTTATATATATTAAGTGACAATCAATTTTTGGCGCCGCTGCCGGGGAGGTGTGTTACGATTATCGTGTTTCGTTTGAAGATTAGTTTTTGAAGACCCTTCCTCGTGAAGTTATCATTTTCCGTTTGTGAATATTTTCTTATTATTAAAAATTAAAAAATACCAACAATACTTTTCCTAAAGTATTGAAAGTACCAAAAAAATCGAAAAACAACAAAAACAACCGTTGTGTCACTTGTGAAAATGGCTCACCTTTAGATTACAAACTATAAGAGAGGTATAAGGAGGGTCGATCCTACTAACTTCGAATATAGTTGGTGAATCTTCTCCTAATCCAACTACTTCAAATCCGAAACGTCGTAACCGTAGACGTTCAAAGCAGCCTTTTTCTCTTGAAGAATCTCCCGTATATACGATGGCCGATCAACGTACTATGGCGGAATTGCTCCGTCGGGGGCAGCCTGTTGTTGGATCAAAAAAGAACCCCCTCGTTCTATTCTCACTTGGGAAGATCTTGTTTCTAAATCCATATTAATTATGATGACTCTGATCGGACCTATTCATTCAAACTTGAGAAAAGGACAATACTCAGTGATCACTCATTCGACTTGGTTTAACAAAACTAACTTCCACAATAAATACAAAGGATGTGCTATAATTCGGCGTTAAGTTTATGCTTTTTACATCTCTCTTTGCGGGAGGGCAGCCCGTCGTGTTGGCTCGAAAAAGAACTCCCCTCGTTCTTTTCTCACTGGGAAGTTCTTATTTCCACAAATTATCAATGAATTCTTTCCCTCCACACAAGAACGACAAATCTCTGAATGAAATTTCCAACTTTCACAACGTTTTGTGAAATCGTTTCAGAAGGCATGGGACCCGTTACAAGGATCTCCTTCTGCATTCCCTACATCATGGTTTTACCGAATAGCATCACAAACTTGAAATACTCTTCTACAATGCCTTAAAACCCAGCCAACCAAAGATGTCTTTGAATTCTGCCGCGGTTGCAATCAGTGGAGAAGAGACATGTTACTCAAGATGTGTTGAACGATTATACAAAAAACAAATCAAGAGTGTCGCAAATCATGAAAACAAATCTTTTGTTTTCAAGTGAATCTCAAAAAGTGATGTTAATTCTTCTTCTTCCTCTGAGATAGCCAAACTTACTCATGCAGTAAATCAGCAAACAAGTGTTGTGACTACCGCCATGACCGCTATTCTCAAACAATTTTCAAGCACTCTCCTCTGTCACAGCGTTCCGTTAAAAGTCGTTGAGGATTTAATTTGTAGTTACTTGCAGGTGGTGCTCATCCTTATTATCAGTGTCTCGTCGTCGATGGCAGAAAACACTTTCCTGGAATTTCAGGATAATATTCAAGGATACGTTTCAGCAGCCGCGGTTAACTACAATCAGGGTAATTCCGGTTATCGTCCTCCGAGTGTGGCTAATCAAATTCGACCACGGGGATTATGACTCAACCAAAGGAAATGTATGCAAAATAATCTAAAAACGGAGTTAGTCAACCTCAAGGATATAATCGATGGAAATGTAATTTCAAACAAAGATACCTCTTAATCAAGCTCCATCAATTTACATACAAACCTTTTAAGTGAGTTTTATCAATTTTTTCAACAATCGGGGTAGTACTAATACTACTAGATTCTACATTCCAGAATGAGGATCTAATAGAATTGGCCTTTTTTACTAGCCATATTCGAAGTCCCACCATTTGTACCCAAATCAACATAAGTTTCAACTGAATTAAGCACATAAAATGGTTTGAATTACTAACCTCTATTATAGGCTCCGCATCTTTCTTCTTATTACTACTAGTGTTGACATTGTTCTTTTTAGAAGCCTGTTTATACACTTGTTTGACTGGTTAAAATCCCACTTTATGACCAACCAGAACACCTCTAGGAGTTTGGCTAGGCTTCTTCATGTTCTTTACCACATCCAAGTCTATATTCTTAAGACACTCCTCCTGAACATGACCAAAAACCTTACAACACGCACACCTAGGAGGTTTCCATTCATACTCAACACGAACATTACACGTATAGAACCCCTCCCCAACAAGTTTAGGCATAGTCACCACAATATTATCTTTTAACTCTACATCAGCTCGAACCTTAATCAATGTCCTTGCATAGCTTGATCTACCTCATGATTGGAGGCACATGTCAGATGTATAAGAGTCAAGTATCAAAGGAGTACCAAGCTTAGTAGCAATGACACTCAAACCATCCTCATTAAACGCAGTCACAGGGACACCATAGAGTTTACCCCAAACCGGAACATTACCCACATCTTCTTTTAATAAGTTCACATCTGGATTTCACTTTTTCAAAATTAGCGGATTATTATGAATAAACCATGGACCATTTTCAAGCATTGCATCCAAACCATCCATAGAAGCTAAATTGAAAAGAGAATATACCGGTAGACGAGTTAAGCATTGATTTTACCAATCCATATTTACCCTAAGTGTTCCTAACATAGTTAGCAACAATGGGGTAAGACACACGCTTTCCCAAACAGAAACCATATACTGTATTAGCAAACTGTTCACTAATAGCTCTAATAGACTCCACCGAAACAACCACATCAACCCTGTTTCCCGCCGGTGTAAATAAAGTATGAAAATTCATAGTCTTCCTACTCAGTCCACCAGTAAATAAATTAGCATAAAAAGTACCTTTGTTTGGATTAGCAGTAAATTTACTTTGTGTCTGCCCATCATTCTCATCATGCAAATTATCCTCCCTATTCACGATCGAATTCCCAGGAGTAACCTTAGTAGGAGACAAATTTTTATTCCTAAATATTATCCTTTCACAACAATAAGCAAACCCCAATAAGCCCTTATGTGAGCCGGCAATAAGAAGAAAGAAAAAGAGGATGAAAAGAACTTGGAATGTTAGATTAAGAGAGAGAATTGGTGGATTACAAGTGAACAAATGCAACCAATACCCTATCCATGTGTGGAGAGGGTTTCTTTTATACCCTTGAGCCATAAGTAGCATATGGGCTTTCTAACTTGGGTCGGGCTTGGCTTATCTTGGGCTTTGAGCCCGAAACACGAACAATATTAGATTACAATCCAAGCCTATTGAACCGGACTGGCCTATTACTTTACAAGACCCAATTTGACTTTATAAGACTGATAACATTCTTGTTTGACTTAATATAATTAAGGCTAACAATCTCCCCCAATGTTGAGGTCGCTTTCTTCAAACTCCTCCGTACCACCGATGACATTCTTGTAGGAGTTTGCTTTGTTTTATCATTGTCTCCCCTGACGTTGAAGATATAACTTTTGACGTTTATGCTTTGCCTTGTTTTTGGTCTTGTCTTGTTTATAATGGCTTTATTCATTCATGCTTTGTGATCATGATCTTGAGCCTTTATCTTTTTGACTTTGAGTTCTTGAGATCGTTATCTTGCATCATCTCCTTGACTTGAATCATCTTGATTTGACTTCCTTGATCA